>QAOA01001162.1:0-61221 GCA_003255065.1 Cercis canadensis
GAAGGAAGAGAATATGTAGATGATATCATAGCTACACAACCAGGTTATAGTCCAGATATGCTTTCCTTCAATTCACATTGCCCATTGTGTGCTTCGCACTTTCTGCAATCTGGATGGTCCCAACTCAGACTAATAGTATCCGTGTTCGGATAAAATACAGCATTAGGTACTGTTGAAGTGCTATACATTCGGGTGCAAGATAGTAATGGCTGGTCCATGATTGTTGTATGAGATGGAATCGCGATAACTTGGAAGCCAACTTCATCAAGACAAGAAAAGTTGCCATATGAAGTGAAGTATGCGCTGTCTGCATTTCTATGAGACATTCCTGAACATTTGAATAGTACAAAAGGCTGAGAGTAATCACTGAACAGAAAAGGAGATTCAGATAAATGAAGATTTGCAATCTGTTTGGGAAAGCAATTCTCAGGGTCTGATACAGTTATGACCTGTGCTTTGTAGTCAATGCTCTTCACAAAGAGCTTGACAGATAATGGCAGTTCAAGCACGGTCTGGTTTGTATCAGTACAGAATAGTTCAAAGTCAGAACGATAGCCACACCATTGAGGTTGTCTCCCTCTAAGTCGGAAGGGGAATCGGATGGGTGGTCCTTTGGTGCTGCACCTTGTTTCTATGCATTGGTCAATAGAACTAGTTTCTGCTAAGATAGTTAGGAAACAGCAGCACAAGAATGGGATGTTCTTTCTGAACGAAACAACCATGACTGATGCAATTAAATTCCTGATACACAAAAGGTTGTGTTAATTGATCACAGCAAATTTGGAGGAGAATATCTGTACTTTGAATATTTTTTTTTCTCGAATTAGTGAGGATTAGAATATCTGTATTTTTTTCTCTGTAATTAGTGAGAATATTTGAGTCTTCTTGGAAATTCAGTCTTGGATGAAGCTCTAGAGTCACGACAGATACTTGGTGCTAAGTTAGCAGATGCTCCACAGCAACATTTCAGTCTATTCCATCTTGACTTGGCTTTAAACAAAATCAGTCATATTCACATTTAAAGATGCTACCCTACCATGAAGATATTTTCTTTGTTACTCTCAATAACAGTCCTGATCATGAAAATGGACTTGTTATCCCAAGGTTATATACCCACCAGCAATCAGAACCAAGTAATTTAGAACAAGAAAAAAGAAAAAAGAAAAATAGCATATTTATACATCCAGTATATTGTAATTAGTTTTTTGCATAACCTTATTCCAAGGGTATAAAATAAAAAAGAAATGAGATCCAAGATATTAAGATTTTTTTTATTTGATATGATAATTCAAAGTGAATTTGTTATTAGTCATCTTCGAAATTTCTTTTATTGGATGACTCTCATTAAATTTGAAATTCCTTAATTTTTATAAGAAGATGGAGTTGTAGCTCTTGAGGAGTATTAGATCAATAATGTCTAATACACACATACCAAACACCATAATCTAAAATTTTATAAAATTTTCCATATATAAAAAAGTTATAAAATTTCAAATTATACAATGAAAATTACATCATTCCCAAACACTCCCTAAAAAACTCATATTTCAATTGAAAGTAATTTTTTTTTATAATTATATAATTGTATTCTTTTCTAATTTAGTTGATGATGTGACAATCTATATATGGACTGAGGTTTACCAAAAGTACTTCCACCAAAATTGTTGTGGACTCAGGTTCAGATTCCCTGTGTCATTAATTCCAACTTTGTTAGTGTTGTTTTCTCATCTCTCTCAATGTTCACCCAGTTCATATTCATCCTATTCCTCTTTAATGTATTCTTGTGGTTCTCTATTGTTATTGACAATATTTATTTTGTTCCGTCAGAATTAACCATAGAATCAAGTAATTCATGTGGAAATATATATAACTTCTCTGAAAGCTGCAGCGATCCCAGTTACTCACTGGTGTGTAAAGGCAACAGAACAGTGTTGAACTTATATTATGGCAGGAACCGAGTGCAGGCCATTACTGTCACTGATTCTTCTACCCTTAGATCCATAAGTGCCGGAGTTGACAACAATAACTGCCCTACCATTGCTGCTAACTCTGTATCATACAACAATTTCACGGATAATTTTCTGGAGAAACTGAGATACATCAACGACAGCGACAACTACTATTATTCTCACGATGCAATAACATTCTTCAGTTGCGAAAATCCTGTGTTGGCGGGCATTGCACCACCTTGTACTGCTGGCTACGATTCTTCAACAAGGAAATATACTTACGTTTTGTCTAAAGGTGAGGTTTGGGAAATTGCAGATTCGTGCAACATAGACATGATTGTGAATGTGTGGTTGTCGGGGCCGACAACATGTAATGAAAATTGTTCATATCCAGAAATTCGGAGTGAAGAGGTGAACGGGATTGTGCTTATATGGCAACCAAATCAATGTGGAGAGTGGAAAAAACAGGGCCACAATTGCAGGTTCCACAACGATACAAATATGGTGCTTTGTCGTCAGTTTTCGCTGGGAATTCTGGTGGGATCTACTGTCTTTGTTTATATTGGTTTAAGTAAGTACAACCTAAATTCTCCATATATGCTGATAAATTCTTAAGATATTTTGCTGAATTCAGTAATCGTTGGTTCTTCTCAACGTTATTTTCTTTGCAAAGTAGTCATTGGCGCAAGCCGTTGTCTTCTAGTTTTCTCGGTCTCGCCTCTTTTTTTGCCATGATGTTCTAGTTCTAAATTTCGTTTCACTTTTTCTTTCTCCTCATTTTTATTTAAACCAGTTTTATATAAAACAATGTCTAACGAGCAATATATGAACATGAAGCAAAAGTTCTGATTATATCTTTATGCTTGAATTGTGTGCACAGTGATCTTCTGGTTCGCTGTGAGATTTCTACTTGGGTCCCCATTTGTGTTTGCATTCTTGATATATAAATGGAGAAAAAGGCATTTATCCGGATATGATGCCATTGAAGATTTCCTCCAAAATCACAACAATCTGGTGCCCATCAAGTACTCTTACTCTGACATCAAAAGAATGACTAAAGGTTTCAAGCACAAGTTAGGCGAAGGAGGTTATGGTTCTGTTTACAAAGGGACTCTTAGAAGCAAACGTGATGTAGCTGTCAAGTTATTGGGGAAGTCCAACACCAATGGACAAGACTTCATAAATGAAGTTGCAACAATTGGAAGGATTCGTCATCTCAATGTGGTTCGATTAATTGGATTTTGTGCTCAAAGAACAAAGAGAGCTCTTGTTTATGAATTCATGTCTAATGGGTCTCTGGATAAATATGTACTACCACAAGAAAAGAAGAACATATCAATAAGCTATGAGAAAATCTATGAAATATCTTTAGGGGTGGCTCATGGAATAGAATACCTCCATCGAGGTTGTGATATGCAAATCTTACACTTCGATATCAAACCTCACAACATTCTTCTTGATGAAAATTTCACTCCAAAAATTTCAAATTTTGGACTTGCAAAGTTGTACCCGACAGATCATAGCATTGTAACTCTAACAGTAGCAAAAGGAACAAAGGGATACATGGCTCCTGAATTGTTTTATAGGAACATTGGAGGCATCTCACACAAAGCTGATGTTTATAGTTTTGGGATGCTATTAATGGAAATGGCAGGTAGAAGAAAGAATTTGAATGTTGTAGACCATTCTGGGCAGACCTACTTTGCCAAATGGGTTTATGACCAATTTGAGGAAACAATACTTGAAAGTAATGCCACTGATGAGGAAAAGAAGATAGCCCAGAAAATGATTGCGATAGCTTTAAATTGTATACAGATGAGGCCTAGTGATCGTCCCTCAATGAGCAAAGTTACAAATATGCTTGAAGGAGAATTTGAAATCCCAGAGATTCCTCCACATGAACCTCTTCTAGCTTGGCAACAGAGGCCAACAGATGAAGTTGGCATTGGCGATAATTCAAATATATGAACGCCAGAGGTTCCTCCACCTGATCAACTTCAATCAGTAAGGAAGTTGAATTGATGCAGTACAAGATTCTTCATGGACAAAACTGCATGCTTTCTTAGATTTACAATATGTATCTGTCATCTTATAACATCAAACCCATCATTTGTATTTTAACTTTGTATCTCCAGTTTACAGTTTGTTAAGTCCTATAAATATGAAAGAGTGAAGTTCCAACACCATGTGCATTCTATATTAACAAGAGACAAACAAAACAATTCAAGTAAAACATGTTCCAAGTTTCACGCAAGCAAGCTATTCAAGAGATATTCCATCTAACATGTTTCTTGCCAAGAGTGCTACTAACCTACTACCCTGAAATTTTAACAGAGAAGAAGGCTTCGACATCACCAAAGCCCCGGCCCGTATGCGTCAAAATGTAGCCACTTACGAGGTTCAAAACTTAGTTTATAGCAAAGCAAAGTTAAAATAATTAGTGAAGTTAAAAGTAATAGCCCAAATGGAAACAAGACATGAAGAAAACAATGAGGAAAACAGTCCTCATTAACCACTGAAACTAGATTAGTATTATAGAATTCATGATACCAATAAAAAATCCTTTGAAAGATGATATAATATTATAACTATACAAGATCTTTTAATAGATGCATGAATTTTGTAGCATCTATGAAAGGAGGAGAGGCACCCAGATTACAGAGCCATTTATGTCTATAGTTTAATCCGTTTTGGTGAAGAGGTTGACTCTTGTAACTGTTATTTAAACTTTTCTATTAGAGCTAAGGGAACTGAAAATGTAACAGAATGAACTTGAATTTATTGAAAACTTGCATCTTAGCACATACTTATGCCAATGTGTTATGTTTTAGTTAACTTCTGATGAATATGGAATGATATGAACCACTGAGATGGAACAAAATTCCAAGTAGACTATTTGGCATTTGAAGAAGGTTACTTTTCCTTAATAATGAGACTCGTGAGTTGATGAACACACTTTTTATATAATAGTTATCCCTCATACTTAGTCTTTTAAACCTCTTTTGGGCTGAATTGCATAGACTTAGACCTCATTTCATGACTTTGGATCCATTTATGCTTAATTGCAATTTCCAGCAATACTGAGAATTATATGCTGTCTCTGTGTTTCAGGCATATCTTGAGTTCTGAATGTCTAAAAATTCCAAGTCATACCTTGTTGGAAAGCTGAGAGAATTTTCTACAACTTTATTTCAGGGCTCCAAAGCTAATTCGGACGTCCAGAAGGTCATATGCAGCCTGGAAGCCAGAGAAGACATGCTGTCGCAGGATCCTGACCTACATGCAGTATTTGGGCCATAACTTGAGTTGTGCATGTCATATGGACCTGAAACTGGTACCATTGGAAAGCTAACAGACAGAGATTTAATTGATAAGAAGACCGGTTCACCATATTTTATGTGGAAGATGGTCTTATTTGCTAGACAACTGATGGTTAATGTCAAGCCATCCATGATGGATTTAATTATCTGTAAACTTATTTGCCCGCCAGAAATCGAAACTTAGATAATTCAAAGCAGCAAAGAAACTTTAAGGATTTGTTGGGTAATATAGTTAAACATCTATCACAAGTAAAATATTCTCAATTGCATTTAAAACTATCATGTCACATGATACCACAAATTGAGGTGATAATGATTTTCTGACAAAGAAATGCAATAGAATCTCATACGTGGAATGGAAATTGTTAGTTGTACTGTTATACACTTATACAGTAACTATGCTATTTGCATATGCTTGTACTATGGTAACTAAGCACTTAAATTTGTTCTTTTTTTATAGGGAAATTGAACTCATATGCGAGCAAGATGTCTACATTGATATGCATTATTGAGAAATAGACTTGCAAGTAGCATTATTGGGAGAGGGTGCCTTTCCTATGACCCACTTAATCACATGGAAAACAATTTTGACTATGGATGCAGAACTTTGACATTTCAGTACACAAGCAAAATTCCTGAACAAAAGAGTATTATTTCCCCCAAAAAGCAACAAGAAAAGGACCATGGAGAAGTTTCTCCCTAGTGAACAAACAAAAAAGTGAGAAAACCAACACCCCCCACCCCCCTCTTTCCTTCCCTGATTAAGCCTTCTATCTTCATTTACCAATTATCGCCTTTTCTGCTAGCTGCCTTTTGCTGCAAATAGCTTAGGAACCGACCTAAAACATTAAGTAATTTGAGGAGCCTCGGCAGCTCATCATGAGTAAAGAAAATTAAACAACAACTAAGTGAGTTGGATAAGTTAAATTTAATGAAAAGTGAAAACACACCTAGACTTAAATTCAGTCCACATTGAATGAATGGTTGTGGGCAGGTACAATCCATGGGACTAAATGAATATAAAAACCCAGTAGCACCAACTTGAAACGTTTTCAATTGACTTCAAGTCACATACATCTGACGGTTAATGTCAAGCCCTCCGTGATGGATTTAATTATTTGTAAACTTATTTGCCCGCCAGAAATCGAAACTTAGATAATTTAGAGCAGCAAAGAAACTTTTAGGATTTGCCATATAATATAGATAAACATCTATCACAAGTAAAATATTCTCAATTGCATTTAAAACTATCATGTCACATGATACCACAAATTGAGGTGTTAATGGTATTTTCAGACAAAGAAATGCAATAGAATCTCATACGTGGAATCGAAATTGTTAGTTGTACTGTTATACACTTATACAGTAACTATGCTATTTGCATATGCTTGTATTATGGTAACTAAGCACTTAAGTTTGTTCTTTTTTTATAGGGAAATTGAACTCATGCAAGCAAGATGTCTACATTGATATGCATTATTGAGAAATAGACTTGCAAGTAATATTATTGGGACAGGGTGCCTTTCCTATGACCCACTTAATCACATGGAAAACAATTTTGACTATGGATGCAGAACTTTGACATTTCAGTACACTAACAAAATTCCTGAACAAAAGAGTATTATTTCCCCAAAAAAGCAACAAGAAAAGGACCATGGAGAAGTTTCTCCCCAGTGAACAAACAAAAAAGTGAGAAAACCAAACCCACCCCCCTTCCCCTTCCCCTTCCCTGATTAAGCCTTCTATCTTCATTTACCAATTATCACCTTTTCTGCTCCATGCTGAGGGAAATTTTCATCTTCCTGGCCCTCTCTACTTCTATACTATTATGGTCAGGTTTTCTATTTCATCGTTACCTCACGCTACCAATACAATGACTCTTGTGGATATATATTTAACATATCTACAAGTATAGTCTACCCAGAAAGCAGCTGCAGCGATCCCAGTTTTGAACTAGTCTGTGAGAACAACTAAACAGTGCTGTACTTAAACTATGGTAGACACTTGGTGCAGGTCATCAGAACCACTAATTCCTCCCTTCAATCCATCATTCGTGAAGTTGACAACAACAATTGTTCTACCATGATCACTCTTCACTCTATGACATACAGCAACATTAGTGATGATTTTTCTACAAAAGATAGTGAACTAGGACATGAGTACCATTATTCTTGGGGCGCAATAACACTCGTCCAAAAAGCCTGTAAGTCCTAGAGTTTATCTTATTAATGTTGAATTTATTCTATGTTCTACTCTTCCCATAGTTCTGAGGTTTTTCTGTAATTCATTAAAAACCAATTTCAAGACCTTAGATCATATATAAAGCAGCCTAATAAATTATGTCATAATTTCTACTGCATTTTGATAAGACATTACAATCTCTAAGTTGAAATTTTCAGATTCAATCATTAAGAAATATCTTCTAAAAATCCACCTCTAAGTTGTTTTAGTGGTGTTTAATTAATTTATTAAGTACACAACACCTAGAAGCTTCATATTATGATGATATGATGATATAAACTCCAAACTTCTCTCCTACGAGGAATATACATTTAAATTAAGCTTGGCTAATGCAGAATTGAGAAAACTAGCTACAGCAAAGTTGAAAATTGACAAAATGTACCAAGATCTGAGACACATTGTGACTTTTTAGTTCCAACTATGTCTCTTCTGTCATTGAACTCTGTTTCTTTCTTCAGTTTGAGAATCATAACCTATCTAACCTAAATTTCAACATAAGATCTCCAAATTAGAACTTAATTCAATTTAGGTTATGTTTTCTTTTAAACTATTTTTGTTCACTAATTTCTTTTTGGTACTGTTATTCTCCTGATCATTCTTCTTGTGTTAAACCTTCGACAGGTGTTCTGGAGATACCAATTTATTTCAGTAAGATCTCTATCTCCCTTTGGGTGCCTATGAGCTTTTAAACATTAGTAATAGTGAAGTATGCATTCTGAAATTTTCAGATTCAACTAATGCATCATGTGCAGATATGTTTGTCAACTTTTACTTCTTTATTCTTCCTATTATAAAAGAACTTACTTCCAACATCACAAACAAACATCCAAATTTTTTTGGCAAAAAGCATTGTCTACAGTGAAAAACATAAGATGAAATGAAACAGGAGTTCTTAATAAGTCTTGTTTTACAAATCTTGTTTGCAGTATTCTCATGGTTGGCAGTAAAATTTGTACTTGAAGCCCCATTTGTGGTTGCATTCTTGATAGACAAATGGAGGAGGGGAATCAATCTGTGTATGACAAGGTTGAGGATATCCTGCAAAGTCACAATAATCTGGTGCCCATCAAGTACTCTTGCTCTGACATAAAAAAAATGACCAAAGGTTTCTAGGACAAGCTAGGTGAAGGAGGCTATGGTTCTGTTTATAAAGGTAAGCTTCGAAGTAGACATGATGTAGCTGTGAAGTTATTGGGAAAGTCCAAAACCAATGGACACAAGTTCATCTATGAAGTTGCCCCCATTGGAAGGATTCGTCACCTGAATGTGGTTCAACTCATTGGATTTTGTGCTGAGAGAAGAAAGAGAGCCCTCGTTTATGAGTTCATAGCTAATGGATCTCTTGACAAGTACATACTTTCACAAGACCAACGGAATTTATCAATAAGTTATGACAAAATCTTTGATATTTCTCTTGGTGTGGCTCATGGGATTGAATACTTACTTCAAGGTTGTGACATGCAAATCCTACACTTCAATATCAAACCTCACAACATTCTTCTTGATGAGAATTTTTCTCCAAACATCTCAGACTTTGGACTGGCAAAATTGTGTTCAATTGATGATAGCATTGTGTCTCTAACAGCAGCAAGAGGAACAGTGGGATACATGGCACCTTAATTGTTTTACAAAACATTGGAGGCATCTCATATAAAGTTGATGTGTATAGTTTGTTGTTGATGGAAATGGCAGGTAGAAGAAAGAACTTGAATGTTGTCGAGTATTCTTGTCAAACATATTTTCCTAAATGGGTTTATGACCAATTTGAGGAAGAAATATGAGTTAGCAATGCCACAAATGAAGAAAAGAAGATTGCCCAAAAAATGATTGTGATAGCTTTTAATTGTATACAGATGAGTCCTGATCGTCCCTCAATGAGGAAAGTGATAGAGATGCTTGAAGGAGAAGTTGAGGCCCTGGAACTGGAAGTTTCTCCACCTGAGCCTTTTTCACCAAAGCAAGAGATTACAACAAACAACATCGGTGCTGGTGATAATTTGGTATAAGCTATGAGTTGATTGTTTATCAGTATGGGAATTAACATTCAATCTACTACAAAATCAACTATGCCATAGACATCAAATGAAAAGAAGAATTAGACAGAAAAGCTCTCAGCAATCCATCTAGGTTTTGTATAAATTGCAAATGTCATTTTGAACAAGTTCTTTTATGAGATGTGCTTAAAATGTAATAGCAAAAAATGTTTAGAAAATTTAAATCACTGCCCCATTCACTTACTCCCATATTATCATAAAGAGATTACTTACCATGCTCTATGTTCCAGCCTACCTCTTCTTGGCTTTGCCTCTGCACATGGGTATCCGAGTTTGTAACAGAAGTATAATTTATCTGCAAAACCTGACCATTCTAAATTAGTAAGTAGTATACATAAAAAATAATTAAATAAGTGTTAGAATACAAGTTTTATAGGCTGAAAGGAAGAAGAGCAAAAGAGAAATAAGGCAAAGATGGTTTCCGCTACTGAAATAATTCTTGCTCTCTTACATTTTCATTTAGTTCAGCTTCTATATATACACAAAAAAGGTTACAAGTTAGGACTACACTTGCCCATACCTAGTCAACACCAACTCTTAGATAATTTTCCACAAAATAAGGATCATCACTCACTTATACCAACTAGCAGACTGTTGTTGCAGATTCTGCATAACTACATCAGATTTTTTACATAAACAAAAGGAACTATTTCCTAACTTAAATATAGAAAAATCTCATGGTTCAACAATAAGCATCAGCATCGAACCCTGTTTAAAACCATAGTTTAAATACACAAAAAAGGTTACAAGTTAGGACCATACTTGTCCATGCCTAGTCAACACCAACTCTCAGATAATTTTCCACAAAATAAGGATCATCACTCACTTATACCAACTAGCAGACTGCTGTTGCAGATTCTGTATAACTACATCAGATTTTTTACATAAACAAAAGGAACTATTTCCTAACTTAAATATAGAAAAATCTCATAGTTCAACAATAAGCATCAGCATCGAACCCTGGTTAAAACCATAGTTACCCTGCGGGTTAATTATTAAGAAATTAAGGGTGAAATTTACTTGCTCGTCACAATCAACTAGCACAGCAGACTGTACAGACTGTTGTATCTCGAAAACTTCTTTGGATCCTGAAGTCAGAGCAATATCCCAGGAACAATGAAGAGATAGTCTCTTTCAAGTTTGAAAATTAAGTACAAGACAACCTGCATGCATCATTTTCTTTAAAGCCCTATGATCATTCTATAATTTTTTTTCAAGTGAAAGCTCCATACCAGGTTGTAATCATTAGATAACATCAGTGGAACCATTGCTTTTACGAAACAATGCCAATATTTCTGTCTAGTCTTCCTCTTAATCCTCGCCAATTGTCCCTTTCAAAACTCCTCGTTGAGATTTTTCTTCAAGAGTCTAGACTTTGATATCTGTAATTTGAATTTGACTCTCGGAAGACCCTTGGTCTGGTTATCTGCAATCTAGTTTTGAGAACTAAAATGAACAATGTTGACTTTATCAATCTTAGCTTCTTCAGTTGCTGAATTTTCTTGATTTGCAGCTCTTCTTGTTGAAATATGATCAGCTTTAGTTGAGGATTGGGACACACTTTTTCTTTCTTTGAATTCATGGAAATCTCCTCCTTCATTGGAACTTTCCTGTCATTTTTGCTTGCTGCCTCCTCATAGCTTGTGGGTTCCAGTAACACAACATTGCATTTCTGATAACCTTCATCGATAGTTTTGGTTCCTTTGACATCTACAGCATCCAAGTTGTCTATATCTTCATCTTCTGCTGTTGCAGTTTCTTTCTTTGCTGCTGTAACTTGTTCTTGGGAAGTATTTCCCTCAATATGACTCTTGTCATTCTTCATAGCATTGTTCTTATCACTATTCCCCTCAATTGAAAAACTTAGCCTTCATTTTAACAATCATCAACTCACAGCCACTAGCATCACATATTCTACAAGCCTTATTTTTGAAGTGCAAAGCATAACCCTTTTCTACTAATTGAGGAACACTTAGCAGATTTTGATTAATATCAGGTACATAAAGAACATCATGGATGAATTTAATATCTAAACCAGTATTAATAGCAACATTGCCATTTCCTTTTACTTCAACAAAATCTCCATTTCCAACCTTAACTTTAGAAAAATAGCTTCCATCCAACATTCTAAATGGACTTAGATCATGAGACATGTGGTTTGAACAACCACTATCAATCAGCCAAAGCATTGTTGCTACTGCTTACTGCATAGCATGTTGTAGCAAAGAGTATTTCTTCAACTTTATCTCAGTTCTCAGCAACTTGTGCTTGCTTACCTCCCTTGTTCTTGCACACCTTTTCAACATGACCAAGCTGATTACAGGCTCTACATCTCGCATTTGGCCTATACCGGCAAAAACTTTCAGAGTGATTTTTCTTCTTGCAGTGAAAACATGGTGGATAATCTCCTCTTCTAGCTCCATCATTGATGCACTCACCATCTTTTCTCTCATCAATTTTCTTCTTTCCTCCATTGCTGCTAGGTTGCTTCTCTTTGATCTTTGCTAGGAATGCACCTTCACTTGACTCTTCCTCCCTTAAAGCTCTTCTTTGCTCCAAGCCTTGAAAGGCACTCACCACCTCTGTCACACTCAACTGGGATAGATCCTTTGCAATTTCTAGAGAGGAGATTTTGGACTCAACCCTCTCTAGTACACTGATTAGGATTTTGTCCACAATCCTTTGCTCAGTGAGTTCTTCACCAAGCAACCTAAGGTGGTTTACCAACTTCATAAGTCTGTCATTATACTCCTTCATTGTCTCAGATTATCAAGTTGAGGACTTGAATCTATCTTGTCCTTGGATTGCCTTGAAACTCTTCTTGCAGCTTCTCCCATGCTTGCTTTGCTGTCTCTAGGTTCATGATTCTTGTAAAAATTTCATCGGTTAAAGATGAATGGATAGCAACCAAAGCCTTGTATTCCTTGGCACGCTCCTCACTATGCATCTTGATTTGTGCTAAGGTGGGATTTGGAGGCGGAAGAGTTGGTTGTCTTCCTGTCTCCACTACTTCCCACAAATCAAATGCTCTCAAGTATGCTTTCATTTTCACTGCCCAGATTGGGTAGTTTTCACCTTTGAAAGCTGGTTGAGAGGGTGCAGAATAATTGCTTGAAGCCATGGATATGTCTCAGGTTTTTAGAGGTTTATAGATGGGGAAGCCTTGCTTGTTTTCTCTCAAACTCACAGCTGGTTTTTATCTCTATCCTCAAAGCCCTCAAAGATCATTTATAGCTCTGATACCATGTTAGAATATAAGTTTTATAGGCTGAAAGGAAGAAGAGTAGAAGAGAAATAAGGCAGAGATGGTTTCTACTACTGAAATAATTCTTGCTCTCTTACATTTTCATTTAGGTCAGCTTCTATATATACACAAAAAAAGGTTACAAGTTAGGACCATACTTGCCCATGCCTAGTCAACACCAACTCTCAGATAATTTTCCACAAAATAAGAATCATCACTCACTTATACCAACTAGCAGATTGCTGTTGCAGATTCTGTATAACTACATCAGATTTTTTACATAAACAAAAGGAACTATTTCCTAACTTAAATATAGAAAAATCTCATAGTTCAACAATAAGCATCACCATTGATATATAAATGGAGGAAGAGGCATTTATCTGAGTATGATGCCATTGAAGATTTCCTCCAAAATCACAACAATCTGGTGCCCATTAAGTACTCTTACTCTGACATCAAAAGAATGACTAAAGGTTTCAAGCACAAGTTAGGCGAAGGAGGTTATGGTTCTGTTTACAAAGGGACACTTCGAAGCAAACGTGATGTAGCTGTCAAGTTATTGGGGAAGTCCAACACCAATGGACAAGACTTCATAAGTGAAGTTGCAACAATTGGAAGGATTCGTCACCTCAATGTAGTGCAACTAATTGGCTTCTGTGCTGAGAGAACAAAGCAAGCTCTTGTTTATGAATTCATGCCTAATGGGTCTCTAGACAAGTATGTATTGTCACAAGAACAGGGGAGTTTATCCATAAGCTATGAAAAAATCTATGACATTTCTTTAGGGGTAGCTCATGGAATTGAATACCTGCATCGAGGTTGTGATATGCAAATCTTACACTTTGATATTAAACCTCACAACATTCTTCTTGATGAAAATTTCACTCCAAAGATTTCAGACTTTGGACTTGCAAAGTTGTATCCAACAGAAGATAGCACTATAACTCTAACAGCAGTAAGAGGAACAATGGGATACATGGCTCCTGAATTGTTTTATAGGAACATTGGAGGCATCTCACACAAAGCTGATGTTTATAGTTTTGGGATGCTATTAATGGAAATGGCAGGTAAAAGAAAGAACTTGAATGTTTTAGACCATTCTGGGCAGACCTACTTTGCCAAATGGGTTTATGACCAATTTGAGGAAACAATACTTGAAAGTAATGCCACTAATGAGGAAAAGAAGATAGCTCAGAAAATGATTGCGATAGCTTTAAATTGTATACAGATGAGGCCCAATGATCGTCCCTCAATGAGCAAAGTTACAAATATGCTTGAAGGAGAAGCTGAAATCCTAGAGATTCCTCCACGTGAACCTCTTCTAGCTTGGCAACAGAGGCCAACAGATCAAGTTGGCGATGGCGATAATTCAAATATATGAAACCCAGAGGTTCCTCCACCTGATCATCTTCAATCAGTAAGGAAGTTGAATTGATGCAATACAAGATTCTTCATGGACAAAACTGCATGCTTTCTTAGATTTACAATATGTATCTGTCATCTTATAACATAAAACCCATCATTTGTATTTTAACTTAGTATCTTCAGTTTACAGTTTGTTAAGTCCTACAAATATGAAAGAGTGAAGTTCTAACACCATGTGCATTCTATATTAACAAGAGAAAAACAAAACAACTCAAGTAAAACAAGTTCAAAGTTTCATGCAAGCAAGCTATTCAAGAGATATTCAATCTAACATGTTTCTTGCCAAGAATGCTACTAATCTACTACCCTGTAATTTTAACAGAGATGAATGCTTCTACATCACCAAAGCCTTGGCCCGTATGCATCAGAATGTAGCCACTTAACAGGTTCAAAACTTAGTGTATAGCAAAGCAAAGTTAAAAGTAATAGCTCAAATGGAAACAAGACATGAAGAGAACAATAATGAAAACAGTCCTCATTAACCACTGAAACTAGATTAGTATTATAGAATTCATGATACCAATAAAAAATCCTTTGAAAGATGATATAACATTATAACAATACAAGATCTTTTAATAGACGCATAAATTTTGTAGCATCTATGAAAGGAGGAGAGGCACCCAGATTACAGAGCCATTTATGTCTATAGTTTAATCCGTTTAGGTGAGGTTGACTCCTGTAACTGTTATTTAAACTTCTCTATTAGAGCTAAGGGAACTGAAGGTGTCACAGAATGAACTTGAATTTATTGAAAACTTGCATCTTAGCACATACTCATGCCAATGTGTTCTGTTTTAGTTAACTTCTAATGAATATACAATGATGTGAACCACTGAGATGGAACAAAATTCCTTGCAGACTATCTGGCATTTGAAGAAGCTTATTTTTCCTTAATAATGAGACTAGTGAGTAAAGAAAATTAAACAACAACTAAGTGAGTATGATAAGTTAAATTTAATGAAATGTGAAAACACACCTAGACTTAAACTCAATCCACATTGAATGAATGGTTGTGGGCAGGTATAATCCATGGGACCAAATGAATATAAAAACTCAGTAGCGCCAACTTGAAACGTTTTCAATTGACTTCAAGTCACAGACAACTGATGGTTAATGTCAAGTTATCCATGATGGATTTAATTATCTGTAAACTTATTTGCCCGCCAGAAATCAAAACTTAGATAATTCAGAGCAGCAAAGAAATTTTGAGGATTTGCCGGGTAATATAGTTAAACATCTATCACAAGTAAGATATTCTCAATTGCATTTAAAACTATCATGTCACATGATACCACAAATTGAGGTGTTAATGGTATTTTCTGACAAAGAAATGCAATAGAATCTCATACGTGGAATGGAAATTGTTAGTTGTACTGTTATACACTTATACAGTAACTATGCTATTTGCATATGTTTGTATTATGGTAACTAAGCACTTAAATTTGTTCTTTTTTTATAGGGAAATTGAACTCATATGCAAGCAAGATGTCTACATTGATATGCATTATTGAGAAATAGACTTGCAAGTAGCATTCTTGGGACAGGGTGCCTTTCCTATGACCCACTTAATCGCATGGAAAACAATTTTGACTACGGATGCAGAACTTTGACATTTCAGTACACTAGCCAAATTCCTGAACAAAAGAGTATTATTTCCCCAAAAAAGCAACAAGAAAAGGACCATGGAGAAGTTTCTCCCTAGTGAACAAATAAAAAAGTGAGAAAACCAAACCCACCCCCCTTCCCCTTCCCCTTCCCTGATTAAGCCTTCTATCTTCATTTACCAATTATCGCCTTTTCTGCTCCATGCTAAGGGACATTTTCATCTTCCTGGCCCTTACTCTACTTCTATACTATTATGGTCAGGTTTTCTATTTCGACGTTACCTCACGTTACCAATACAATGACTCTTGTGGATATATATTTAACATATCTACAAGTACAGTCTACCCAAAATGCAACTGCAGCTATCCCAGTTTTGAACTGGTGTGTGAGAACAACAAAACAGTGTTGTACTTAAACTATGGTAGACACTTGGTGCAGGTCATCAGAACCACTAATGCCTCCTTTCAATCCATCATTGGTGAAGTTGACAACAACAATTGTTCTACCATGATCACTCTTCACTCTATGACATACAGCAACATTAGTGATGAATTTTCTAGAAAAGATAGTGAACTAGGACATGAGTACCATTATTCTTGGGGTGCAATAACACTCGTCAGCTGCGAAAATCCAGTTAATTCTCCTCTATATGTGGATATTGCAGCACCTTGTGAAAGTGGGGCCATGAAAAGGCCTTATTCTTATGTTCTGCCATGGTACATAGAGGTCTCAGACTTGGCAGAATTGTGCAGCATAGAGTTGATGGTGAGGGTGTTGCCATAGGGGCCAATGACATGTAATAAGAATTGTTCACATCCACAAATAGTGAGTGAGGAGATGAAGGGGGTTGAGCTCAGATGGCGAGCAACTCACTGTGGAGAATGGGAAGGAAAGGAGGGTAACTGCTGGTTGGACAAGGCCACAAATATGGCGCTTTGTCATCCAGAAGCAAAGTTTTTCCAAAAACTTTCAAGTGAGTTAGCACGAAGTTTTTGATAAAAGAAAAAAAAAATTAAACTAAACAGACAATTGAATGTCTCAATATTACTATTATGATACATGTTTTCTTGCAATTTCACCTCAACATGGCCATGTTTGATGTCATATAGCCCCTTATTGATGTTTGTATTATTGAATCCACTTTAGTGTGTATGTTCATAGACAGTTCTTTATGGTAATCTTACAGAAATTCTGTTGTTCATAATGCAGACTTTGTGCTGGCCGGGATTAACATTGGTAAGCAACTAAACTTATTTCTTTGGAAAAGTTATAAATTAGGTCCTTGAAGTTTGATCAGTTTATTAGTTCTGTCCTAAAGTATGAAATTCATCAATTTCATACTTAAGTTTAGAGATCTTGTTTATTCTTCTCAGAAAACATATTAATGTTAGAGATAATTAAGTATTCCTTTGGCTCTAGTCATGTATCTAGCCTTTAAGGTTGAGAAGTTCTTAAAGTCCTAGGTCCAAAAAGCCTGTGAGTCCTAGAGTTTATCAATTAATGTTGAATTTATTCTATGTTCTACTCTTCCCATAGTTCTGAGGTTTTTCTGTAATTCATTAAAAACTAATTCAAGACCTTAGATCATATATAAAGCAGCCTAATAAATTATGTTATAATTTCTACTCCATTTTGATAAGACATTAAAATCTCTAAGTTGAAATTTTCTTATTCAATCATTAAGAAATATCTTCTGAAAATCCACCTCTAAGTTGTTTTAGTGGTTAATTAATTTATTAAGTACACAACACCAAGAAGCTTCATATTATGATGATATGATGATATGAACTCCAAACTTCTCTCCTACGAGGAATATACATTTAAATTTAGCTTGGCTAATGCAGAATTGAGAAAACTAGCAAGAGCAAAGTTGAAAATTGACAAAAATGTACCAAGATTTGAGACACATTGTGACTTTTTAGTTCCAACTATGTCTCTTCTGTCACTGGACTCTGTTTCTTTCTTCAGTTTGAGCATCATAACCTATCTAACCCAAATTTCAACATAAGATCTCCAAATTAGAACTTAATTCAATTTAGGTTACATTTTCTTTTAAACTATTTTTGTTCACTAATTTCTTTTTGGTACTATTTTTCTCCTTATCTTTCTTCTTGTGTTAAACCTTTCACAGGTGTTCTGGAGATACCAATTTATTTCAGTAAGATCTCTATCTCCCTTTGGGTGCCTATGAGCTTTTAAACATTAGTAACAGTGAAGTATGCATTCTGAAATTTTCAGATTCAACTAATGCATCATGTGAAGATATGTTTGTCAACTTTTACTTCTTTATTCATCCCATTATAAAAGAACTAAATTCCAACATCACAAACAAACATCCAAATTTTTTTGGCAAAAAGCATTGTCTACAGTGAAAAACATATGATGAAATGAAACAGGAGTTCTTAATAAGTCTTGTTTTACGAATCTTGTGTGCAGTACTGATGGGACTTTTTCCGGCAAGTATACCGGGTCACACAAGTAATATAATGATGAATAGAGTATCGTTTCCACGAGGATTAAGGCTAGCAACTACCAATTTTACCAATAAATATTCTATTTGGAGAAGATAAAACTTTGGATTGAAGGCAGCCCAAGAATGAGCAATTGCAATTAACTATGTAACAAAACTTGAACAATTTCGTAAATAATCTTTAAAAAGCAATTTAAATGTGAGATTAATAATAAGAATGAGGAAGGTTAGGGGTTGATTTCATTCACTTGCAAATTCGATTACCTCATAGACAAGGTAATCTCAGAAACAATACTGAACTATTTATTTCAGTTACAATTCCTTTGTTGTCGGTTTATTTCCTTTATATGATTGAACCCAATTCCTTGGTGAAACAATCCTCCTTATACCAATTACTTGTTCAATTCCTTGATACAACTAATTAATCTAGGTGATTAAGTTCTAGGAAATCAATCTAAGACCACCTAAACGAAGTTATCTATTCCTAGATTAACTCAATTTAGGACAGAATTCACAGAGCACATCCGGATCTTACTATTCCTAGTATCGAAACGAATCTTTTAACCATTCAAATGGTAGCTAAGCATTCAAAGGCATTAATAATAGTAAATTTCATTCAACAAGAGGAGTTGTACTAAAACAAGTTCATTTTGTCTTGAAACCTCATTACAATTGAATTACATCAAACCCCTAACACTATGAATTTAGCTACTCATAACTGGATTCAATAAAAGCAAAAATATTGAGTTAAACATAAAATGAGAATAAGAAGAAGAAGAAACTGGATGAAGATCAAGTCCCAATTGCTCCTCTTCCTTGCTGCAGCCTGTCTTTTCTTTTCTTCCTAAGTACGGCCCCCTTTTTCCCATGCATTCGATTTCCTTTTATATCTGTGCAAAATTAGGTCTTCTTGTCAGAAATAGCTCGAACACGGCTCGGACACGGCCATGTTCCGTGTCTGGACATGGGCGTGTCACCTATGTGTCGTCTCTGATCCTCGAACACGGGCCCATACATGGCCGTGTCCTTCTTTGGTCCCAGCCCGTGTTCCTCAGACATGGCCCGTGTTTCTCCTTGCCCTTGGGCGTGTCACTGATGTGCAGTCTCTGCCTGTCCAACACGGCCTGTCACACGGCCGTGTCTGTTCTAGCCTTGACCGTGTTCGCCTTTAGACTTGGTCTGTGTTCACTTGGACATTCTGCATGTTCAACACGGCCTTGAACACGGCCGTGTTCCTTCTTGTCTATAGCCGTGTTTGCCCTTAGACCTGAGTGGCCAATGCTGGATGCTAGACACGGGGTAGACACGGCCGTGTTCCTTCCCGTGTCCCCATAGAAACTTGGTGTAGGGCTGTTTTCCTTGCCATTTACTCCATTGATTGCTTCCAAATTCTTCTTATTTCCTGATTATCCATCTTTGTACCTGTCAAAACCAATATATGGATTAAACACCATGTTTAGAGAGGATTTGCTCACAATACAGGTAAGAATTCAGTATTAAAGCATGGTTTTTATAGTCCTAAAAGACAAGTATCAAGTACTCTCATGGTTGGCAATAAAATTTGTACTTGGAGCCCCATTCGTGGTTGCATTCTTGATATATAAATAGAGGAGGAGCAATCAATTTGTGTATGACAAGGTTGAGGATTTCCTGCAAAGTCACAATAATCTGGTGCCCATCAAGTACTCTTGCTCTGACATAAAAAAAATGACCAAAGGTTTCAAGGACAAGATAGGTGAAGGACGCTATGGTTCTGTTTATAAAGGTAAGCTTCGAAGTAGACGTGATGTAGCTGCGAAGTTATTGGGAAAGTCCAAAACCAATGGACACGAGTTCATCAATGAAGTTGCCACTATTGGAAGGATTTGTCACCTGAATGTGGTTCAACTCATTGGATTTTGTGCTGAGAGAAGAAAGAGAGCCCTCGTTTATGAGTTCATGGCTAATGGATCTCTTGACAAGTACATACTTTCACAATTTATCAATAAGTTACAACAAAATCTTTGATATTTCTCTTGGTGTGGCTCATGGGATTGAATACTTACTTCAAGGTTGTGACATGCAAATCCTACACTTTGATATCAAACCTCACAACATTCTTCTTGATGAGAATTTTTCTCCAAAGATCTCAGACTTTGGACCGGCAAAATTGTGTTCAACTAATGATAGCATTGTGTCTCTAACAGCAGCAAGAGGAACAGTGGGATACATGGCACCTGAATTGTTTTACAAAAACATTGGAGGCATCTCATATAAAACTGATGTGTATAGTTTTGGAATGTTGTTGATGGAAATGGCAGGTAGAAGAAAGAACTTGAATGTTGTCGAGTATTCTTGTCAAACATATTTTCCTAAATGGGTTTATGACCAATTTGAGGAAGAAATATGAGTTAGCAATGCCACAAATGAAGAAAAGAAGATTGCCCAAAAGATGATTGTGATATCTTTTAATTGAATACAGATGAGGCCTAGTGATCGTCCCTCAATGAAGAAAGTGATAGAGATGCTTGAAGGAGAAGTTGAGGCCCTGGAACTAGAAGTTTCTCCACCTGAGCCTTTTTCACCAAAGCAAGAGATTACAACAAACAACATCGGTGGGTGCTGGTGATAATTTGGCATAAGCTATGAGTTGATTGTTTATCAGTATGGGAATTAACACTCAATCTACTACAAAATCAACTATGCCAAAGACATCAAATCAAATGAAGAATTAGACAGAAAACCTCTCAGCGATCTAGCATAAACAAAAGGAACTATTTCCTAACTTATACCAACATCGGTGGATCATCACTCACTTATACCAACTAGCAGACTGCTGTTGCAGATTCTGTATAACTATATCAGATTTTTTACATAAACAAAGGAACTATTTCCTAACTTAAATATAGAAAAATCTCATAGTTCAACAATAAGCATCAGCATCGAACCCTGGTTAAAACCATAGTTACCCTGGGGGTTAATTATTAAGAAATTAAAGGTGAAATTTACTTGCCCGTCACAATCAACTAGCACAGCAGACTGTTGTGTGTCAAAAACTTCTTTGGATCCTGAAGTCAGAGCAATATCCCAAGAACAATGAAGAGATAGTCTCTTTCAAGTTTCAAAAATAAGTACAAGACAGCTTGCGTGCATCATTTTCTTTAAAGCCCTATGATCATTCTGTAATGTTTTTTTCAAGTGAAAGCTCCAGACCTGGTTGTAATCATTACATAACATCAGTGGAACCATTGCTTTTATGAAACAACGCCAATATTTCTGTCTAGTCTTCCTCTTAATCCTCGCCAATTGTCCCTTTCAAGCATTTGGTACCCACTCAGAGAAAGAGACACTTTGAGGAAGTATCTGCAATGGTTGGCTTAATCTGGACGTGTGCACCAAGACGTGGATGAGAAAGAGAGACGATTTGTGATTTCTGAAGACAATATGAACCAAATCAAAGCTATTAGCGAAATTGTGGACCATAAATATGCTCTAAGCATTAATAAATTTGCATATCTAACCGATGAGGAATTCCAGGCCGTGCATAATGGATACAAGAGGCAATCCTCTAGTATAAAGTCCACCACCTTGAAAGGAATTCCTATAGATATGAAAATGTTTCTGATGTGCCATCTTCTGTGGATTGGACAGACAAAGGAGTTCATATTCCCTGTCAAGGATCAAGGAAAGTGTGTTATGTAAAATTCTGGAATAGCACAAGTAGTGTAAGTCAAGTGTTATCTTTCTTAATATGTAGCATGTTTTCAGGCATTCTTGCTGTGACTGCAATGGAAAAGGACTAACCAGCACAAGGCTGGTAAGTTGATCTCACTGTCTGACTAGGTGCTTGTCGAGGTGAGGACCATGGCCTTGAAGAGGTGTCTCGTAGATGATGCCTTTCAGTTCATCCAGCACCATTAACCTCACAACTGAAACTGATTATCCCTATGATGGTGTGGACAGTACTTGCAACATTCAGAAGGCTACTTCAATTTCAAATGCAGCCACAACAAATGGGTATGAAGATGTCCTTACTGATAATGAGCAGCATTTACTTCAAGCCATAGCTAGCCAACCAGTGTCTGTTGCTACTGATACCAGTGGATATGAATTCCAGTTTAACTCTAGTGGCGCTTCCACTGGGGCCTATGTTACGGTACTAGTTCTGATGAGACTGAGTATTGGCTAGTGCAGAATTTAGAGGGACACCAACAGGGGTGAAAGTGGTAATGCAAAGTGACAATGGAAAAAAAAAAAAAAAAAAAAAAAGGTCTTCATGGAATTGTCATCTAGGCTTAGTGACGATTGGAGTCACTGCAAACAAATCTCAGTAAAAACACTTTCTCGTTCGTTTGCATGTTAATGTATATGTTTATCATAAAATCTCAAGAATGATTCTTACCTATTGTTTAAAGGCTCTGGAACATGTCTCTCATAGCCAACTCATCAAACATCTGCTCGACATAAAAGTAAGGTCTGGATAATATCAGAAGTATACGACAAATCATCTGAAAACACTAGATNAAAAAAAAAAAAAAAAAAAAAAAAAAAAAAAAAAAAAAAAAAAAAAAAAAAACACAGAGCCTTCATTGCATTAGCTGAAATGCCCCATTTTCATTTGTACAAGAACAGAGAAAGAAATACTAAGCAGTACACAACAACTGAGCACTTCAAAAAATTGATACATCATATATTCACCTTCACCACTAAATAACTCATTGAACTATAAAACTTTAGTACTTCTATTCCGACACCACCCACCCAACTGCAGAGTTAATTAACTTTGTATTCCACTTGCGTTCTTTCTACATTTTTTTTTTCTTTCTCTTTCTCTGCAATTTATTCAGCTGTTGTGATGATTCAGGTTCAAACAATTTTTATAATTAGTGCTTGGGAATTTGCCTTACCACGCGCCTTCATGCACTTACGCATTTGTGGACAATAATAGTGTAATTAGTGTGTGCATGAAAAAAAGAAAATTTCCTCCTTCGCATAGGAATAATGGGGTTCATAAAATATGAGTCAAAACAATTAATTTTCAATAAAATGTATAAACAAAACAATACAGAAAGAGTGCTAAAAAAATAATATATGATGGTAATTTTCTGTAACAATTTTAAACTCAATTTGACTTATATTATGTCTCTCAATTTTTGTGAGAATCAATTTCAAGATGTGAGTGCTGCTAGAACTTGATGAAATTGCATTACCTCTTAAGTAGCATAGCAATCACCATAATACAACTATTAGTTTCACATTAGTTATAAATAGTCTGTGTAGTTTAAAGACCAAATTTTTTGTTGGTTTCATTAGGCCTTCAATTTTTTATTCTTATGTGTTAAAAAATGCTCTAACAAAGGTATTCCATTATGATTTTAATGAGGTAATTAGTTTCAAAAGATAGGTATTTGGGATAATTGCTTACAAATTGTATTATTGAGATTAAAAAAAAAAANAACATTTTTTTTAGTCTTTGAAAAATGCAGTCACTGACAAATTCGTCCTTAAAAAATTTTTGGTAACAAATTGGTCATTGAATTATTATTCCGCTGACAAATTAGTCATTCAGTAGATAAGATTAGTAAAAATAAAAAGAGGACTTAAAATGAGAAAAAAATGGCTTAAACATAGCTAGGCATGATCAATAAAAGAAATTTAGGAAATTGGTCTGTAGGGATCCATAACTTTTTTTCATTAAAGTACCAGAGGACTAATTTGTCAGACGGAATAATAATTCAATGACTAATTTGTCACCGAAAATTTTTGGAGGACGACTTTGTCAATAATTGCATTTTTCAAGGACTAAAAATGAGTTTTACTCTAAAATAAAAGAACAATATAATATAAGAAAACGTGCCAAGAAGCAATTGTTTTTGTATACGATTTCTAACATATTTCCTATATTGTGTCATTTATAAAATTTACAAATAACTAATTATTTTAGAGCATATTGAGTAATTTCATTTTTTGAGATATTCACAATAATACTACAATGTACTGTAAGTCTTAATGAAACTCACCCAAACTTCACCAAAGAGGGTGGGATAGCTTATTCTTTGCCTTAATAGATTGTATCAGTTACATGTGAAGTACAGACTTTTCACGCAACAATCATTCAGCTACTTTCTTCTCTCTCCACCCTTAGTCAATAAGTCATAATAGATAATAATATTAAACCAGTTTTTCTCTCTCGGCAAATTCAACTGTGTATTTCCCCTTAATTAAAAAACCAGTTGCAAGTTTTCCCATGTGAGCCTGCACGATCTTTCAAGCTATTTCCTCATCCTGTCTCCCACGTTTTCTCTCCGCAACTTGCACTGCGTACCGAAGCATACTCCTCTTCTTATAACCAGTCCTGTCATAACAGCCTCGTAAATTACGTGTATTATGTTCTTATGTCTTTTTAAAAAAAATTAAGCACTTGAATATTATACTATTCATAGTTCATAGTTCATAGTTCATAGTTTGGGGCCAATTATAAATATATGCATAACACTCGAGAGTTGTTTTGCTCTCACTGCAAAACTAATTGTTGACTTGATCTGGAGAGCATAGCTTAGCTTCCCTGTTTGCGCCAAGAGAAAATGCAATCCTTCTTTTCATCCTCTTTGGCCCTCAATGTAAGTAACATATATATACCAACCCTGCTTTCTTGCTCTCTACGATTTCTTACCCTTCTTTAATTTTCTCTTTGTGCATAGGGAGAGACATTTATATCTTGCTTCTCAGTTTGTTTTGCACTTTCCAGGCTATCAATATTCATATTGACTTTAACAAGCAGTTGAGCACTGTGAAGGCTTCAAGATCGCCAAGGGTTTGTAAAAAATGCTCTTTTCTCATTTGCACCTTCAAAACATTCTATGTTCTTTCGTAGAGAAATGCTAGCAACATTCACTTTGGACAGTCAATTTGAGTCTTCTGCCTATAAAAACAACGTGTATTATTTTTTGATTTCTTAGACCAACAACCTTTTGTTGGTGGATGTGGTTATTTAAAAGATAATACAAATGTTGCTTTTGTAAGAAGATCTAAAGAGACTGTGCAAAGTGAAGATTGCTAGCATTCATCTTCTTTCATCTATTCCACTTTTAAATCAATTTCATTTTAAATAACTTGTTCTGTTTTCGCCAACTTACTAGTTAGTTACATAGTTAGACAACGTACACTCCATCCTTTGAGGCTAATTAAGGGGGATAGATGTGAACTTCATTTGATTCTTCATCCATATGCTTTTTACACACATTTGATTTTTTTTGCCGATCACCTTTTGGTTTTTACACACATTTGATATAAATATGAACTTCTCGCCTCATTTCACTACTTATTATTATACTAATTATTTTACTAAACATTTTTTCAAATAATTGATAATATTATTTTTGGACCGTTCTTGCATTTCAGTAGCATAACAATTGTTGATGTGAAAAATAATTAATTTTGACCGTTAAAAAACAAATAGCTAAGATTAATTGCTTTCACATTAACGNAAATGTGAACTTCATTTGATTCTTCATCCATGTGCTTTTTACACACATTTGATTTTTTTGCCGATCACCTTTTGGTTTTTACACACATTTGATATCTCGCCTCATTTCACTACTTATTATTATACTAATTATTTTACTAAACATTTTTTCAAATAATTGATAATATTATTTTTGGACCGTTCTTGCATTTCAGTAGCATAACAATTGTTGATGTGAAAAATAATTAATTTTGACCGTTAAAAAACAAATAGCTAAGATTAATTGCTTTCACATTAACGATTGTTATACTGTTATGTTAGGGAGGTATCACATATATACCTCTTTGATATAGTAGAATCACTCTTATTTTTTTAACATTTTATCAAACAATAAGTTAGTGTATAATTTATTCTAGTTTTTTCTACAAGATTTTCAGATGAGGTGTTGGTAGAAAGGAGTGAGAAGAGCGAGTATCATTGTTAAAAGTGAATAAGTCCATGGTGTGATTTTGGTTAGCAAAGTATTTATTTTCCCTTGTTTTCTTCTTTTCAGTTTTCTATCTCCATTTTGAATGTTTGTTTCTACAAGTAAATTTTTTTTAATTACAAAAAACTGCAATATGATGACAAAGATATTATTAAAATATATGACACGTATACAACTCTTGACCTTAAACATCTTGATTTTTATGTTCCACATCTACAAATAATTCTAAAAGATGCATATAAATTAGAAAAACTTATTTTTTTCAGAAATGAAATGCTGGTTGCGGGACGGTGCTATGATGCAGATTGTGTTGTGCAGTAGTATAAAAAGTTTGTTTTTGAAAATTTTACAGATTTAATAACTTATACGCATGTATTTTTGTAAAAAAAAAATTAAAAATATGTAATATATAATTAATTAGAGGATACATGTTTACTAGAATTACTAGAATAAGTTTACATGAATAATTTACTTACCTAGGAATCCTGCAATTATTTCAAAAATAAATATTTTTTTTTGTCTTTGAATTATTTTTTAAATATCATTTATTTTTGTTGTCACTTTAATATTCGAACAATCATTTTACTCGTCAAATTAATCCTTCGGAAGAGTGATCACTTAAATGATTAGTTTAGCAAGTGAAGTAATTATTCGATAACTAAAGTAACACCAAAAACAAAACAAAGAATAAAGTATTGCATAGTATACACAAAGAAATAGCGTATTACTGTATATGAGGAAAAATGTATTATTGAATTTAGATGGTTTAATGAATTAAACTATCTAAATTCAAATTCTACCAACATTTGTACTAACAAAGTAAAAACAAACTTCTAAATTAGTTTTCACTATTGTGGACTCTTATTTTGCTAATGCAGTATGTGGACTAAAAATCTACACTGCTACACTTAACAAATTTAACTGGACCTAAAACTCTTGTAGATGGTTTTAATTCAATTGGAAGCCATATGCCAAATGCTAAGCAATTAAATGGTGGATTTACCATTTCTATTATTTTTTTTTAGCAAGAGTTAATCCATTGCAAAGCTAAGGCCTAAAAGAGATTATTTCACCTGCAAAAGAAAAAACAACAGCAGATATTATTTTGCAAACTTGACAATCAAAAATTCTAGTCTTGAAATGTTCCAAATCTTAATCTCATTCTGTTTTAATTATTTGTATAGCATATTGCGAAAAAGAGGAAATCAGTTCTTGAGGCATATCCACATCCATTATAAACTGTGGAACTCAAAACCTATCTGAAAACTGTTTGATCAAATGTCCCACTGAATCCGATTCATATTGCCCATCTGACATGAAAAATTACCTATCAGCAGTAGCTATAGAAAATTTCTGATTAAAAGTTTGGACCCTTGTGTGCAATTGCATGTTTGACGCAGGGAAAAAACCTTATAAAGGCAGCCAAAGAGCAAGATAAAGATAATGGGAGGCTGTCCACTATAGCAGTGATAGAAGAAAGTGTTTCAAGTGCCCAAAAGTTAATAGATGAGAAAAAGAGCCTACCTCCGTTGGTGGGTGCATTGAAAGTCACAGCAGAAGAAAATGTTGCTAGTTTCCACTTCCCTGGTCATAATAGAGGGCATGCTGCACCCTCTACATTAACTGAGCTTATAGGATCAAAACCATATCTTTATGATCTAACCCCACTTCCTGAGCTTGATAACCTTGCATGTCCACGGGGTGCCATATTAGAAGCGCAAACAGAAGCAGCCAAACTTTTTGGATCATCAGAGACATGGTTTCTTGTTGGAGGCACTAGCTGTGGAATCCATGCAGCAATAATGGCAACTTGTTCGCCTGGAGAGTCTTTGATTGTTCCTAGGAATTGTCATTTATCAGCCATATCTGCCATGGTGTTATCTGGTGCACTGCCAAAGTACATCATTCCTGAGTATAATTACAATTGGGATATTGCTACCAAAGTCAATCCATTAGAGGTGAGTGTATGTGAATTCACATCTAAATATGGTTCTGCTTGAAATAGCATATATGAGTTAAATTATTTAAAAGAAAATGTATATTAGATAAATAAATTTATGTTCTTTTTGATGGTGTGCGTAATGGACTCCGCGTGTTTGTTACTATACATTAGAGGTGAGTGTATGTAAATTCACACCAAATAGGATTCTGTTTGAAATAGTAAAGCATGCATAAGTTAAATTATGTAATAGAAAATGTATATTAGATAGACAAATTTATGTTTTTTTTTTTTATGGTGTGTAATGGACTCAATCAGCGTATTTGTTATTACACTTTAGAAGTGAGTGTACATGAATTAACACTAAATACGATTCTGTTTGAAATAGTAAAGCATGTATGAGTCAAATTATGTAATGAAAAGTGTATATTAGATGGACACATTTATGTTCTTTTGACGGTTTGTTAATGGACGAGGTGTATTTGTTACTACTCATTAGAGGTGAGTATACTTAGGATTCTATTTGAAATGGTCAAACATGTATGCGTTAAATTATTTAACGGAAAATGTATATTAGCCAAATTTATGTTCTTTTTGATGGTGTGTGTAANATGAATTAACACTAAATACGATTCTGTTTGAAATAGTAAAGCATGTATGAGTTAAATTATGTAATGAAAAGTGTATATTAGATAGACACATTTATGTTCTTTTGACGGTTTGTTAATGGACGAGGTGTATTTGTTACTACTCATTAGAGGTGAGTATACTTAGGATTCTATTTGAAATGGTCAAACATGTATGCGTTAAATTATTTAACGGAAAATGTATATTAGCCAAATTTATGTTCTTTTTGATGGTGTGTGTAATAGACTTGACGTGTTTGTTACTACAGGTATGGAGAGCAATTGAGGAGTTAGAAATGGAAGGACGAAAAGCAGGTGCAGTTTTCATCACTTCCCCTACTTATCATGGTGTGTGCAGCAGCTTGAGTGAGATTTCTGAGCTATGCCATTCTCACCACGTTCCACTGATTGTTGACGAGGCTCACGGGGCACACTTCAAATTTCATTCCGAACTACCTGACTCAGCACTTGAGCATGGGGCTGATCTAGCAGTGCAATCCACACACAAAGTTCTGTGCTCTCTAACTCAGTCATCTATGTTACACATGTCAGGTAATATCGTAGATAAGGAAAGAGTTTCTAAATGTCTGCAAACTCTTCAAACCACAAGCCCAAGTCAATTGCTTTTAGCTTCTTTAGATGCTGCCAGAGCTCAACTTGGTGAAAGACCAGATACAATTTTCAACCAAGCTATGGAATTGGCCTATGAAGCAAGATTCTTGCTAAAACAAATTCCGGGCATCTCAGTGCTTGAAAATTCAAACTTTCCGGCCTTTGACCCGTTGCGGCTAACCATAGGTTTCTGGCAGATTGGTTTTTCTGGATATGAGGTAGACCAAATCTTACACAGGGATCATGGAATCGTCTGTGAACTTGTTGGAAACAGATACATTACATATGCACTTAATCTTGGTACTCGTAGGGAACATATCCAAAGGCTTGTATCAGGAATAAAGAACCTAGCTACAACCTCAATAAAACAAATTGAAAAAAGGGTGGAGCTTACTGTTACTGGTTATGCACCCTTTGTCTTTGATGACATAGTTGTAAGTTTGAGCCCCAGAGATGCCTTTTTTGCAAGTAAAAGGAGAGTGGCGTTAAAGGAGAGCCTTGGGAAGGTTTGTGGAGAGCTCATTTGTCCATTCCCACCAGGTATACCATTATTGATTCCTGGTGAGGTAATTAGTGAGAAAGCCTTGGATTATCCCTTGCTTTGTCAAAGCAAAGGTGCTTCTATTACTGGAACATCGGATCCCTCACTTTCTTCTCTAGTCGTTTGTCGTGTGTAAACTATTTCCTGCATTGGTTGCTTGGATTATAGGATCAACTAGTTGATCCCATTAGGGATGTTCTTACTGCCAACCACGACATGTATGCCAATATTCTAACAAAATAACTATTTCCTGCATCAAATTTATACAACATGACCCAATTTCTTGTTTGCATTATATACTTCTTTCATTTTGTATATATTATATACCTTTCATATTAATAAATACAACTTGGAGAAATTTGGATATCAGCACAATATATATGACGACATGCTAACTAATAACTATGTTTGGCTCAATTGATTAGCTTGAGATGTGTCAATGTAAAGTTGATTCAGTTTGAGTCCTTCCACTGCTCTTTTATTGGTAGCATTTGCCTTACTTTGCATGTTATTTTCATAGTTTTATTTTGACTCTTAATGGTTGTCACATATACTTTAGTATTGTATACTTTTTTACTATAAGTTGACAAGTTCCTTGTTTTATCTTGTCATTTATTGTGATATGTTGTGGCTGCTCAATTTCTTTTGCATGTGTTCTTTAATTTCTTATTTTGAGCTAACTAATGTGTGTTTCATGTGAGAGAGAGTCACAATCCTTGGGCCATTAGCAAAATCCTAAGGCGATTCAGAGACTCGAAGAGCTTTTGTTTATTTTGATTACATTTGTTAATTATGTCCCCATCCCCTATTGGACAAGGACAAATATTGTAATATTTAAACTCATACATTTGCATAGCATTTAGGAATGTGATTGTTCGTTTAGTATCCATAGGCCTCTTACCTATCATGGAGGGATAGGGCAATCCATCTGTATATAAGGTGGCTCACTCTATTGTTCCTAAGTGAGGATAAGCGCTACCACGAAGGGCACCATATGTGAGGAACAGGTGAAAGGATTTAAAGCACGTTAGTTGCATGCATTTCATGTTTAAATCTGTTACCAGTATTTTTATTTTTATTTCATTTGTGTAGTTTATTTGAGGAATGAATAAAATACATCTTTTGGCCATTTTATGATTCGCACAACTAATTTTGGATAACCGGATATTATGAGGTGCCTAACACCTTTTTCATACACAAATTGACTCCCGAACCCTCTCTGGTTCACAGATCATTTTTTTAAATTAAAAAGGATTTTTCAATTGTTTTCCGTTTTCTTAATACAATTGGTGACGACTTCAAGTTTTCTTTTAAAAATTAATCTTTTTTTTTTAAGTCCGTCATTCGTATCGTAACGACCTTTGAGTATGTTGTGACAACCACTGATAGTGGTCCCAGTCAAAGCTAGCTAGCAACTAAGCGTAAGGATAGTAACGGCACTCTCTTTAGGGCGAGAATATACCACATATTTGGATAAATATTTGCTTGATGACTTATTGATAATCTCTGGTTTCTTAAATAGGCTAAAGCCCAACGAAACCAATGAGTACATGACCGAAACTTAAGCTAATGGACTTCACTAAGTAAACAACAATCGTAAAGTACAGAAATGGAGAAACAGAATCCTAAACTAGCTCCAATGACTAGTTGACTGGGCAACCTTGCATGTAAACGTGGGAAGCTGTTTTATTCCCTGCGTGATTTCCTCAACACCTTTGACAGCTTCCGCGAGCCATGCAGCGCCTATCTCACGAGCACCCATCATCCTNTTCTTAAGTGATCGAAACGGTACCTCGACACGACATTTAGTTCCTTGGGCTAAAGCCCAACGAAACCAATGAGTACATGACCGAAACTTAGGCTACTGGACTTCACTAAGTAAACAACAACGTAAAGTACAGAAATGGAGAAACAGAATCCTAAACTAGCTCCAATGACTAGTTGACTGGGCAACCTTGCATGTAAACGTGGGAAGCTGTTTTATTCCCTGCGTGATTTCCTCAACACCTTTGACAGCTTCCGCGAGCCATGCAGCGCCTATCTCACGAGCACCCATCATCCTTGATACTTGGGGTTTGGCTTTAGGCGCCTCTCCGATCTACGTGGCCTATCAGCATCCTAGGAAGATTCTTAGAGTATGCTTTCTCCCATGAGCTAATCATGAGTTAATGTATAACAATGTATTTTCTTTGTCAAATTACACTTATCACCCCTAAAATTTTACCAAAATGATACTCCACCTCATTTTAGAAAAATTTTCAAACACTTCTCATTGTTCTTTGCCTCAATCAAGTACTATTTTATTCTTAAGTTTCATTTATATTATTTTCCTTGAAATTATCTTCTTTTTTTTCGTTTATATCAGCTTTTGTTATCCGACTATTAAATTCTGTTTTTAGTTTTTGTTTGGGCAAAGCTCCAAATAATGGATTTGTTTCGATGTTACTCTATAGTATTTCTGTATTTATGCATGATAATCACATCTACGACATCCACCAAAGTGTCACTCTTCTAGCAACTCCCACAAAATAACCTAAACTACCCTTATTAAATACAACTTATCTCACAAAACTACATTTCTAATTAAGGATTTTTATGTCTTTTATGAATATATTTTAATTCTATTCCACATTAATTCCATAAAATTATCAAATTATAGAATAGGAATGACTATTTCATTCCATGCCATTCCATTCGTATTCCTATTTCCATTATGATTCCATNATTCTATGCCATTCCATTCGTATTCCTATTTCCATTATGATTCCATAATTTTCATTATGTGTACCAAACAAGCCTTAAGTGATCCAACTTAAATTTGTTTTTATCTAATTGAAATTCTTTCATGAAAGACATATAGAAAGTTAATGGAAAATGTTGTATATAATTAACCCAGGAGTTATATAAATGTCATCAGAGTGTACTTATTTGACTTCAATACAGTTATGGCTTATCAAACTAGCCATGAGGAAGAGGTAGATGGGTTAATATTTTATAATCATGTTAAAAAAGGATTCTATACCTAACTGAATGTCTATGACTTCAATCATTCAAATTTTGTCGTCCCAAGACTACTGTGTAGACCAGAAAAAGACTGCAGAAAATTATTTTCACAAGTGAAAAAATAAGGAGGAAAATAACTGTTACGAACTAAGGCACAACGCAAGTGGTGTTTGTGGTTTTCACAATAATATAACTTTAAAGCCAAAAGTGGGTCATCATCTAGATGCATATTGTGAAGATATATTACACTTGCTTCGAAAACAACCATCAATCCATTCAATTCAAGAGTTTAAGTTTTTTATTGAAGGTTTAGAATGGTTTTAGCACAAAAATTTGTTGAGTTCGATAGATGAACAAAACACATGCTCGTATATATTTTAAACTTTTTAAATGAAGGACTAATGAATGATTTTATATTTAATACTTAAAAAAAATATATTGAAAAGAATAGTAGGTATAACAAGAAGATACATCTAACCATGAGTAACAGAAGAACAAGAAGGTGAAAAATATATAAATATCGTTTATCTCATGTTACCAAAAGCAGTCTCAGATTTTGATGACTATGACCTTACTCCTTTACATTCTAACTTACTCCTATCCTATTGTATACTCTATAACCTAAAACATCAAAGTAGAAAAAAGCATATATAGATTGAAATCTAACTTCAACTAGCACTCTTCCTCCTGGAAATCTAAGAACTTGATACTTGTTGACAATCACAAGCAGTAAACAAAACTTGAGCAACAGAGTTCATCCTGCAACTTATTGTCGGAATCTTGAGAGAACTACAAGCCTTGCTTCAGCCCATGCGTGGCTTTAACCTGTTATCCACACACCCTTAAGTGTCAATTCCTAGATAAATTGGGATACATGAGCAGAAACTTAATAAAGTCAGTAGAAGATTACTTGTTCTGAGTAGGATTCGGTCTGCTGGGTGGAATTCTTCTAAGGCTAGCAGCAACAACAGGCTCAGTTTTCTTTGTTCCTTTTCTTCCTAAGTTTGAATGTGAGAGAGCTTGGGAAGGTGAAGAAACCTTTGCAGCCAAAGAAGAAGCTGGTGGGTGAGGCCTAGCATGGCAGATATTCACCCCAATTGAAAGCATAATTGCAATGGCAAAGATAACTACAATGATTGATTTGTAGAAGGATCTCATGTTCTTGTTGACTTGGAGGATGTCTTTTACTGCTTATGCTTCTTGCAATGATGAGTTGAGACCATATATAATAACGCTGAGGATGTGTGTTCTCTTGTAATATCTCCTTGACTAATGCTACACACCACTGCACACTTACACTTTTGACTCATCTAAAACTAACAAATTAAACTTTAAAGAAGAGTAATGTCACCTGCCCATTAATTAGGTTTACTCTAATTCACACCGACACCATTGACACAATCAAAAACTCAGCTAAGCCTACTTAAAACTTTTATATAGCTCAAATTTTATCAATTTAATAGATATATATATATATATATATATATGCTAGGTTAAGTGTTAATATTGTGCAATAATCATTTCCCTTTTAAGTAATTCTACTAAAACTTCAATTTGATGATCAAAGATGACGCAAGCATACACACTAGGGTGTAAATATCATTGTTTATTATGTTAAATCAGTTTAATTTAAGGTGAGGGTTATGCTACCCCTCTAAGAGGGGGTAGCACTACTACCCTCCTCAGTTGAGTGGGATTCAGTGAGACTTACAGTGTGATTTTTTTTATCATTGCAAAGATCTCAAAAAACTAAATCACTCAATATGTGTCAGAACACACAGTTTCTTATAAAATATAAGAATGATATGATATAAGAAAACGTGCCAAAAAATAAATTGAAAAAGATGTTTTCTCGTATGTTTTCTTATATCGTGTTGTTCTTGTATTTTATAAAGAACTGTGTGTTCTTACAGATACTTGATGACTCAATTTTTTAAAATCTTTGCAATAACATTAAAATCACTTAATAAGTCTCATCTGAACCCACCCAACTGAGATGAGGAGTAGCACTACCCCCTCTTAGAGGAATTAACATAGTGCTCACCTTAATTTAAATATCCCATATAGATACAAGCCTATATATACACACCAAGAATATCACTGTAACTTTTTGATGCACATCAGTGTGTATCTATCACTGTTCTAACTCTGAGGATACGTGTTATGTTATAATATCTCCTTAGTTATAACTTTATTACTAGGTAGCATATGCTAGATTTGAAAATTTGCAGTGGAGGCAGTGTGTCATGTGACAAATCTTTGACTAATCAGCTTCCAGTTTCCAAAGCTAAATCAGCACAGATTAGGTTCACATTGATTTTATATTCATAGAGAAGTCATGTGATCAGGCACGTGACTTAAGTACAGATGATTGGTTGGAAACTTTGGATTCTACTATGTCAGAATTTTACAATTGTAATCAACTGATCATTGTGGCTAATACCAAGGTAAGGCAAATGGCTTTGGTATAATTAATCTATTTGATACAGAACAACTGAACATTAAAATATGGTACCTCGTAAATTGGAATATAAAAAATGCAAGATTTGAAATGAATTCTCCTTGTCGTTGAAAAGATATTTGTATCTATCCTTCAGTTCAAATGAGAACTGCAGACGTAACTTTGTTACTGAAATTAAAAAAAAAAAAAAACAGTTTCTCACTGCACAAAGTGACAACTTAGTTCAAGCTTTTATGCCTAACTCTTCTTTGTTTTTGCATCCCTAACATTTAGTAGCATTCAATATTAAGATAGGCATATGGGGAGATCATTTTACTTTCGGTTCTGTGTAGCATCACCTCCTAAAGTCTGAATCACCAATCCCAATTTAAGTAGTGGGATCCAAGAACTCAGTTGATGTTTACACATTCAACGTGCTTCTCATTGGAGTTTAATATGCTATGATAATATATAGCGAGAATAAAATTTTTAATATCAAACGTTATAATTTCTATGACTATTGATGTTGCCCTTCATAAATCATTGGCAAGCATAGGAATTCTCATTTGGTTTGTTTAAACTGCAAATGTAGATGGCTGATCAGTATTGGTCTAAGTCACCAGCTTTGTTCTGTTAAAGGCAATTTTACTTTCCTTCAAATTGTTTTACGCTTTTTTTTTTTATGGTCAGATCACCAAATAAAAAAAAGTTGCCACGATATGACCTTATCAAATTGCTTTACCTACAACGGTTGAGCTTTATTAGGCAAGTTCTCTTTTCTTCCTTTTTCAGGCTTAGTTCAATAGGTTAGTAAGATTAACTAGATCAGGAATATTGGGCTTGTTTTGCCTCATTTTACAAATTTGGGCCTCCTTCTCCTTTGGCATTTCTTGTTTGTAATTAGACAAATATTTTTGGTAAAAAAAAAAAACAAGTTTATTGATCTAGTCCACTTAAATCTAACTTATCATGGCATGAGGCACTTTTAATAGCAATAGTACATGCTAACACTATCTCCTGAATCTTAGAGTTGTCAAGACGGGCAGCTTGCACTAATCCGCCACAACCCACAAATAAGCGGGGCGGGTGGGTTGGCTCGTCTTTTTGGTGAGTTGAGAAAACCTCAACCCAACTCGCCCCATTGGTGGGCTGCAGTTAGGTGGGTCAACCCGCAAAAAAATGATAATACACATATATATATATGGAGGTTTGTTAGATACTTTTAGTATTTATATAGTATGTCATATTACATAAAAATAACCAATAAATGAATGATATGTGTACAAATTAACTATTTTTAAATTTGTTTAAAAAATTAAATAAATTATATTTTATATATAATAAAATATAAAAATTATGTATGCTTGCCACGTCAGTGTAGTATGGCATACTTAGGTAGTATCATAGAATTCCCGTATATATATATATATAAAATAGGAGGGAAAAAAACATCAATCATACCAAACAATTGAATAATCAATCATTTAAGATTAAGCATAAGAGATTAAAAGTGTAAATAGTCTAATAAAGTCTAAAAAGACTAATTAAACAATAAAATTCTTCAAAATTCATCTTCCATCACATTAAAAGAACATTTGATCACTCTTTTGACAAAGTTATTTTAATACTTGCACAATCTTCATTATCTATATATACAATATACAAAAATAAAAATAGCTAAAAATTAATTGATCCCTTTTTTGTAAAAAAATAAATAATTAATTATGATTAAGTCATGGATTGGCCTGCCCCAAACCCTCCACAACGCGCAACCCAAATAGGATGGGTTTGTAGGCCCACTTCTAAACATACCACTATTATATCAACTCAACCCTCCCCATTTATATGACAAGGTGGGCTCAACGCAATTTGACAGCTCTACTCCTGATTCTTACAAGGAAAACTCGTGACACTTACTCCTAATCCTCTTCAAGAACCACAAGAAGTGCACTCAAAAAGTCTTGAGCACAAGACAGCAGAGAGATTTGATCGGCTTCTTGAACCAACCCAAGGAACTTGGAACTGGACAATCTCAATAGCTTTTTCTTGTTTATTGCGCTGCTGTGGGCTATTTTGCACCCCTTTGTTACAGTTCAGAAGATCCAAAACATATGGAGATTATCTGTTGAGAAAGTAAAATCTAACATTATTCCAGCTTTGGTATTTATTTAAGATTGGGTAAAAAGTTATTCGCTTATATTTTACCCAATGTGTGACTTCCAAAACATTTATTTGGGATGTGCAATTTACCCACTTGTGCATTCCTAATGTGCTAATCACACCTGTTGCATTTCCGTTTTAATTGAAAATGGTTGCGGCAGAGTATGCCTCTTCTGCCGTTTTAACACAGGCTCTCGCCCTGAGGAAAGGTTTGGAGATAGCAGCTGTGAATCTGATTGTGCATAGTTGGCTAAGGCTAGTAACTGAAGATATAAAATCTCTTTTCCGAGATAATCATTGCTTTAAAGTTTCACTTAGTCTCCAGAGCTGCCAACAAAGCTGTAGATTGACCATCTAAGCGAGAAAGTAGAGGAAGTTCCTATCAGATTGTGCATGTCAACTCCATCCAATGTGGGGTGCCCTTAAGTTGCACAGAGAGAGATTTAGTTTTGACCTGCAAATATTCTTGGCGTTAAAGAAAGAAAAAAAATTTGTGTACAAAAGTTTAGGATGAGAGGAAGCTATTTTATTCTAATGTCAGGGCATGCATGTCTGTAAGAGCTTATAGTGGTACTTATACATCGCCTCTTAAAGAAAGACAATTAACAGATAAAATCAAACATAAACCTTACAAATGAAATGTTTCGATTCTTACTAGCTAAATCAACTCTTTTTAACTCCCAACATAATTTAGATATGAATGTTAATAGTGATTTATAAGCCAAATACACTGCGACTAATAAAAATGTCAATTAGTTATCATGTTATTTCATAATAAGATCTTCAAAAGTTTATTAATTATTATACAATCATATTTGAATAGGAGGTTAAAAAATGTAGTTGGCGTGCAAGATGAATGGATTTCGGATCACTTTCAAAAATGGGTATTTCTCCAAAAGTAATTACTTTTCTATTTTCTCTCGTCATTACCATCCACGGTTTTACTTTACCACGGTCCCTTAAGAAATAGAAAGAGAAATGATGTTTACATATTTAATATTAAGTTGTACAAAAAAATTCAGATGAATCTAGCTAGTTGGAACCACAAATGTCAACTGAGGTTAGTAGCCATGAAGAATATATTAGACAACATTAATCAATTGTGGTTGGCAGAAATCATAGTATATGAAAGCCTATTATCAGCTAGATTCTGCAATTTTACAAGTGCTTATGCCAAAGAGAACGATGAGAGAAAAGACATATTATCCATTAAAATAAAGGACCAAGTAAACATTAAATTGTTTACATTTATAAGGGAATTAATTAAGAACCATTTGATAAAGTTTTGAAGTAAAATAAGGAAATAATACAAATCCCAATCAATAACCAGATAGCCTTACACAAAATACTGCATAACATTCAGTATCAACTTATTGTTTATAAGAACACAACAATGTAAATTCACAAAATCAGAAAAATATTTCAACCAAAAGATGCAAAACTACAAAGAAGGCGAACAGAACAAGTAAACATAAGAAATAGTAAGACCTGAAGGTCAATTTCTGAATCTCTAAGGTTCATGCCATTGCAACTTTTCAATCCAATATGTGAGGCTTTACTGGTACATAATCACTTTAGTAGCAATGAGAAGATTTGCAAAACTAAAGGAACATTAATTATTCACAATAGGATTAGTGATTGAGGGTGGAATTCTTCTATGGCTAACAACCACAAGCTGAGTCCCCTCATCACTTTTGCTGCGTGAGAGTGAATGGGAAAGAGGTTGAGAAGATGATGAAATTGTTGCAGCCAGAGAATGGGGATGAGTTCTGGCTTGGGACATGCTCAACCCAAATGAAAGCATAAGCATAATGGCAATGATAACACTGATAAATGAGTTGAAGAAGGACCCCATGGCTCTGCTGATTGTAAGCAATGCCTTCTATTTGTTTTCGCTCCTTCTAATGATGATTTGAGGCCATATATAAATAGTCACACAGCTCCACCAGCTATGTTATTCTTGCTTGGCAATTTTTTAATAACACTGTTACATTAGGTTAAAAAAGTGCCATAGAAGGTATTTGCTACCATTGCGAGTTGCCTCAATTGATTAAAGGGTTCTGGCTTAGGGCTCTGCATCTCTAAAGTGCCAAGTTCGAACCCCCTACAACCAACAATCTCGCTTGTGGGCATTCCTACTCAAAAGAGATTTGTTGGGGCACATGCATGATTAGTGTTTGTTTAACTCCCAATAGCTAGAGAGAACATTCAGTTAGAGAGTAGAGAAGAAAGAAATTAAGTTTATCCTGAGAAGTCAACTTGGGTTTATATAAAAAAAAAAAAAAAAAGTAGTAATGTTATTTAACAAAAAAATAATTTTGACAAAATTCAAATGTGTTTATTAAATTAAAAAAAAATAATTACTACATATTTATTGAACGGTGATTATAAATAGGGTTGCTCACAGTTCGGTTCGGCCAATTTAGGGAGTGAACTAGCAACCGAACCGACGATAATTTTGCGGTTCGGTTCAGTTCAGTTTGGCTGGAATCAATGCTACAAACCAAACCAAACCAAACCGATATTGAACAGTTTGGTTCGGGCGGTTTGGACATATATTAAAGACCAAATAACCAATACACATTATATGCTGGTACATCCACAAAAAATATCGTGCTCAGAAAGAGAACAATGGAGAGTCAGAGAGATGGAGACAGAGCTCAAGGCTCAAGCGATAGAGAGAGATGGAGATCAATGGAGAGAGAAAGTGTTGTTCCCAAGCCTACAAAATAAAAAATAGGATACAAATAATAACAATATGTTAGAGAAAATTAGAGATGAGGCACGGGTATCTCGCTTTCTTTAAGACAATTCACACCTCTTGCAGGTGATTCTTAGTATCTCCACCAAGTGCAGTGAGTTTTAGACATGTTGCCTCCAAGATACAACAGCCCGGTAGCCACATTGTTTATCCTCTAATATTCTGCACAAATAAGAGGAAATGACTCTCTCCAACACCATTCTCTACCCAAGTGTTTACTTACACAATATAAGCAAAGAATATGCACACAATACAATTAGGTTGCATTTATAAATATATGTCACCCTATTATAAAAGCGCACACACACACACACACCCATATATATATATAGTAAAATATGACCCTTCACATTTTAAGTTAGCCGTTAGCCACTTAATAAAAATATCAACAATCTCTCACTTATTTTTATAAAAATAAACATAAACACGTAGACACTTATGTAAAGACAAACTATTATCCATAATAGAGGTAACTTTGCCTTGAACCTATACTTAGTAAAAATATATATACTTGTTCTAAAGTCAATAATGGTCTATTACATTGAACTATGACTGCTTAATGGAGACAAGATATATATCTTACACATAATAATCCAGGTGCAATATAGAGCCCTAAGCCCACACATTAAACCGACGTTTGTGCATTATCCTGGTTTCATGAGTATTATTCAAGAATTAAGCCCTTATTTTCATATAAGCGACCCCACTTTACAATATTCATATAGGTGAATCTGTCAATGATGCTCTTTCAATTTTGTGACATCCCACTCTTAAGAGCTACATAATTCATTAAGAGTTCTAGAAAACTCATCCTCCATCATTTTGCAAGATAGATACACCTACACCTTAGGGTTGGTTTTTTTTAGAAGAATATTCTCTTAAAATATGGTGTATCTCACACTCATTACTTACTCTATGATTCATTTTTCTCTTTGAACCTAGTTCTTAGGAACCACAAATGTCAAATGAGATTAGTAGCCATGAAGAATATATTAGACAACATTAATCAATTGTGGTTGGCAAAAATCATAATAGCTTATGAAAGCCTAGTATCAGCTAGATTCTACAATTTTACAAGTGCTTATGCCAAAGAGAATGATGAGAGAAAGGGGATATTATCCATTAAAATAAAGGATCAAGTAAACATTAAATTGCTTACATTTATAAGGAAATTAATTAAGAATCCTTTGATAAAGTTTTGTTAGTCTATATATTCGGTCAGCCATTATTAGCCATGCAATATAATAGGCAATAGCTAAGCCATGCTTTCATTTGGATTGGCCTTCGAAGTATTGAGCATTTCCAACAAAGTTTGCCATTGTTCGTTGCTTAATCCTGTCATGCCAGTATTTTCTCCATCACCACCAACACTGGGTCCCAAGCTCTGGACAGCATGTTCTCCATTTTGTGCACGTCCAATGTTGGCTCCAGCGCGGTTCTGACCTCTTCCTTGTCCTCCTACCTTGCTGTCACTTCTCAAATGTTCACCCCACCATTATGGGTATCCAATCAGCAAGAAACAGCTTGCTACATCATGACTAGCTTTGTTGCAGTTCGTAGAGAGCAGAGATTTGTTCTTGATCTCACGCCCTTTCAACCTTGCACCTGTTTGAACAACTAAACTCATGACCTCCTTCCTTTCTTCTTTAGCCCGTGTGATAGTCCGTATCCTTTCTTCTTGTACTAGGATGGAGTACATCTTATTTAAAGATGGCAGAGGATCTGTAGCTAGCAAGTTGGAATGAACCGTTCCATAGAGCACATCATCCAGTCCCATCAAAAATTGATGAGCTCATTCTTCTTCTTTGCGTTTTTCAAGCTTTGTTGCAATATCACATTTGTAGCCTCCACAAGTACAGATTGATACTTGTTCATAGTTGCCTAAGTCATCCCACAAGGCCTTCATCTTACCATAATAAGCCACCATAGTCATTCCTCCTTGTTTGCACTCCACCAAGTCCGATTTCAACTGCTGAATTTGTAGGCCATTCACAACCGAAAACCTCTCCTTGATGTCATCCCAAAGCTCCTTGGCGGTTTCCAAATAAGACATGGTTGATCGTAAGGTAGGCTCTACCATGTTCAAGATCCATGACACCATCATGGATTGAACGGTCCACCAATCCTCCATCGCGGAGGACTTTTCCTTAGGTTGCTCTACGGTTCCATCAATGAAGCCTCATTTTCTCCTTGCTCTCAAAGATGTTCACATAGCTTGAGCCCATTCGTCATAGTTCTCACCCCGCAACTACACATGTGTGATCACATTCCCAGGGTTGTCGTTGGAGTTCAGGTCGTATGGCGATGGGTGTTTATTCCCAGCATCGAGTTTGGATTGATCTGCATTTCCTACCATCGTATTTGTCGTGTATGGATGTTTACGAGTTGATGGCAGGCTCTGATACCATGTAAAATAGTATTTCTATCTTGTCCCTTTTATTCCTCAAGAGCATTATTTATATACAAGAATAAGCACCTACAATTTCTCCTATATGTGTGCCTAACAATATTATATTACAGCTACAATTTTTCCTATACGTGGGCCTAACAATATTATATAACAGCTATCAAAGACTATCAAAGGAACAGCTATCAAAGGGTTAACGATATGCCTACTGATGTGTCTACCAATCTTGATTGCTATTGCCTGATTGCTCAGCTATTGCCTATCAATCCTTGACTATTCCTTGTTCACTTTGCACCAACAAGGAGTCCAGTTCGTGGTCCTGGTTTATGTTGATGACTTGATCATCTCTGGCAATACTCCATCTGCCATCAAGTGGTTTAAGCTCTACCTGAGCACTTGTTTCCATATAAAAGACCTCGGTATATTAAAGTATTTTCTGGGTATTGAAGTTGCCAGAAGTCCTACCGGGATCTTTCTTTACCAGCGTAAATATGCCCTTGATATTATATCTGAAGCTGGGCTTCTCGGTGCTAAACCAGCTGCCACTCCATTGGAGCAAAACCATCGCTTACCACTTGCTCAAGGTCAGTTACTTTCAAATCCCGAGCAATATCGGTGCTTGGTTGGGCATCTGATTTACCTATGTTTCACTCGGCCTGAGTTATCATATAGTGTCCACATTCTGTCTCAATTCATGCAACAACCCAAAGAAGAACATTGGGAAGCTGCACTTCGGGTAGTTCGTTTCTTGAAAGGCAATCCAGGACAAGGAATACTTCGAAGTCATGCATGTGATTTACAGCTCCATGGTTGGTGCAACTCAGACTGGGCCAGTTGCCCTTTGACCAAATGCTCTGTCACTGGTTGGCTAGTGTTCCTTGGTGGCTCTCCAATATCCTGGAAAACAAAGAAACAACACACTATCTCCCGCTCCTCTACTGAATCCGAGTATAGGTCTATAGCAACTACTACATGTGAGTTAAAATGGTTAAAATGGATCCTCTCCAACCTAGGTGTTGCTCATGCCAAACCTATGCACCTTCACTATGATTGTTAGGGAGCCTTGCACATCGCCAAAAACCCTATGTTCCATGAACGCACCAAGCATATTGAAGTGGACTGCCACTTTGTCCGAGATGAAGTTCTCAAAGGCAATTTTTGACCAACCTATGTTCCTACTACTACTTAGCCTAGGGATATATTCACAAAGGCATTGGGCAAATCGTAGTTTAAGTCCTTCCTTGGCAAGTTGGGCATTCAGAATTTTCATGCACCAACTTGAGGGGGGGTATTAGGCTATATATTCGGTCAGCCATTATTAGCTATGCAATATAATAGGCAACAGTTAAGCCATGCAAAATAATAGGCAAAAGCAATCAGGATTGATAGACATATCAATAGGCATATCGTTGATCCTTTGATAGTTGTTCCTTTAATAGCCTTTGATAGCTATAATATAATATTGTTAGGCCCACGTATAGGAGAAATTGTAGCTATAATATAATATTGTTAGGCACACGTATAGGAGAAATTGTAGGTGCTTATTCTTGTATATAAACAATGGTCTTGAGGAATAAAGGGGACAAGATAGAAATACTATTTTACAAGTTTACAAGTAAAATAAGGCAATAATACAAATCCCAATCAATAACCAGATAGCCTTACACAAAATACTACATAATTCAGTATCAACTTATTGTTTATAAGAACACAACTATGTGAATTCACAAAATAAAAAAAATATTTCAACCAAAAGATGCAAAACCACAAAGAAGGCGAACATAACAAGTAAACAGAAGAAATAGTAAGACCTGAAGAAGGTCAATTTCTGAATCTCTAAGGTTCATGCCATTGCAACTTTTCAGTCCAGTATGTGAGGCTTTACTAGTACATAATCACTTTAGTAGCAATGAGAAGATTTGCAAAACTAAAGGAACATTAATTGTTCATAATAGGAAATGATTGAGAGGATGGAATTCTTCTATGGCTAACAACCACAAGCTCAATCCCCTGATCATTTTTACTGCCTAAGAGTGAATGGTAAAGAGGTTGAGAAGATGATGAAATTGTTGCAGCCAGAGAATGGGGATGAGTTCTGGCTTGGAACATGCTTAACCCAAATGAAAGTTGTCATTGCTAGAGTTAAGTGAGGTCGGCAACCTATAAAAAGAGAGAGGGACGGTCAGGGGGAGGCTAGAGTTGGAGCTTCGGCGCCACCTCCGACGCTCAAGTTAGCTAGGTCCCGAGGAGAAAATGAGAGGAACTGAGGGAGAAAAAGAAAGCGAGAGAAAGAGAGAGCCCCTAGTTGGAGAGTGAGAAGGAGAATGTATACCTTAGCAAGGGCATTTTGGTCTTTTTTTACTGTAGCAAGGGCAATGAATTTACTAGGTATTATCAAAAGCATAAGCATAATATTAGGCTATATATTCGGTCAGCCATTATTAGTCATGCAATATAATAGGCAATAGCTGAGCCATGCAAAATAATATGCAATAGTAATCAAGATTGATAGACATATCAGTAGGCATATCGTTGACCTTTTGATAGCTGTAATATAATATTGTTAGGCCCACATATAGGAGAAATTGTAGGTGCCTATTCTTGTATATAAGCAATGGCCTTGAGAAATAAAGGGGACAAGACAAAAATACGATTTTACACATAATGGCAATGATAACACTGATAAATGAGTTAAAGAAGGACCCCATGGCTCTGCTGATTGTGAGCAATGCCTTCTATTTGTTTTTTTCTCCTTCTAATGATGATTTGAGGCCATATATAAATAGTCACACAGCTCCAGCAGCTATGTTATTCTTGCTTGGTAATTTTTTAATAATACTATTACATTTGGAACTAGATGTACTTTCTCCTATATAAACCTTTAGGTTAAAAAAGTGTCATAGAAGGTATTTGCTACCAAAATGAGTTGGCTCAGTTGGTCAAAGGGTTCTAGCTTAGGATTCTACATCTATAAAGTGTCAAGTTCGAACACCCTGCCTGCGACCAACAATCTCACTTGTGGGTATTCTTGTTCAAGGAGATCTGTTGGAGCCTAAGGCCTAGTTGAGTAATCTCTTCTAGAGGCTCATAGTGTCTTAGAGATGTCCTCTAAGTGGGTCTTTATCTACCCTTTCGTGGATCCCTAAATATGTCATTGGCACCTTGGTAGTATTAGAATAACATATATTTACTACAATATTTGATTAACAAAAAAGAAAAGAGAAGGTATTTGTTTCAGTTAGATTAGAGCGTTTATTAATTGTTCAGTATTCTAGTACCAAATTAATGATTGAAATTCAAGATTGCACCGTATAATTCAAGATTACACAGTATGATTGAAATTCTTCCTCTATAAACTAACATTGAGATAAACTTAGGTGCACAGTCCTATGCATATATAGAATTCAATTCATATTCATATTTATATTATTGAGTCTGAATGACAATTTTAACAAACACTTGGATCCAAATAAGTCATTGTGGTTGCATAGTAGAAAATTGAATATAACTTAAAGAGAGCTCTCAAGTCTCAAAACATGTTGCCCATAGGCAGCTATATCACAGATGAATTGAGCTGGTTTCACATGAGAATTATGGAATATTCATTGGAAAAAAAAAAAAAAACTATTCTTTTCGTCCAAGTTGCAGAATGACTTGGTCTTCTAACAAACATATATAATTATACATATATAGCACAAAGAATTAGAATTAAAATACCGTTGGCACATGCATGATTAGTGTTTGTTTAACTCTCAATAGCCAGAGAGAACATTCAGTTTGAGAGTAGACAAGAAAGAAAAGTTTATCCCGAGAAGTCAACTTGGGTTTATATTAAAAAAAAAAAAAAGTAATGTTATTTAACCAGAAAATAATTTTGACAGAATTCAAGTGTGTTCATTAAATTAAATAAAAATTTAAAATTAAATTAAATATTCCAAAAAAAATAGAATACTCTTAATTTTTTTTGTTGGGTTTTAGTCTTCTTTCTTTGGGCCCAAGAAACTACAACCATCAAAAAGAATAGAAGATAACAGAAGCCTGGGTCTTGATGTTTTTGAACAATTGGACCATGTCCTTATATTGTTTCCTTTTAAAATTCTATTATGAGGATTGTTTTTGGGTCAATAAACAATAATCCTTATTGGTAAATCCAGTCCATTTAACTTTATCTTTTTACAGGTTAGCCATGTTAATAGCCCTTTCTTGGACCATTTTTATAACGTAGCTTTATGAATATGACCACAAAAAGAATAGAATATGATGCTCTGACATTTTTCTTACACTACTTCTAGCCAAAAAGTAAAAAATAATTTATTTATATTTCTTTTATAACTATATACTTGATATCATTTAATTTAATTGGACATATCACTATAATTCATTGAAACTTTAATATGACATATTTATGCTTATCTTGTAACACAATTCTTTAACAAAAGTTTCAAATCATAAGTACACAAGGATTTTATACAAAACCTTGGAATTGAGTATACATAATATTGTATCTGAAAAAAAATCTTATTAGGTGTGATATAGTAGTGAGGGACTTGAATTATTATTTATTTTTTTTGGGCATGAGGAACTTGGATGATTTGCAAAAAGTTAGAGATTTAAATTTCCATAGCGTCATATAACCAAAAAAAATATACATAACATAAAAGAAAAAACAAATCAATTATTCTATATACTTGAAAATTAAGCACCAAAGAGACACATCATGTTATATAATTTTTTTCTTCCAATTAAGCTACTATTCTAATCCAATCTCTAATACATTTTCGAAACTTCTTCAATTTTCAATACCCTTGTGTTGTTCCTTGAAGTGTCCCAAAACCTTCAAACTTCTCTTCTTTGTGAACCGCAAAATTTTGATATTTATTCACTCTTCCAATGACTCTGGTTAGAGCATCAGTACCTGNCTTCCATTAAGCTACTATTCTAATCCAATCTCTAATACATTTTCGAAACTTCTTCAATTTTCAATACCCTTGTGTTGTTCCTTGAAGTGTCCCAAAACCTTCAAACTTCTCTTCTTTGTGAACCGCAAAATTTTGATATTTATTCACTCTTCCAATGACTCTGGTTAGAGCATCAGTACCTGTTCACATGTTTAAAAGAAATTTATCAAGCACTATTCTTATAACCATACTACATCATTTTCTACACATTTCAAAGCTCACTTGCAGATCTCTATAGACAATAATATACAAAGAACTAAGAATCCCATATATGGCTGCAATCAGAATCTCAAATGAACAACATCATAAATTTTAAGAGTTTATGAATTATTATGCAGTGAGTCACATTCTATAACAATCTGAACAACTAATTTTCTCGCAAACATGATATTCCTAAAGATTCATGGAGCTATGATCAATTACTAAAGCTGATAAAATTGTAAAAATTTGACAGATGACTCACAAAATGTCAAGAATAATATGTACTTCTTGAGGGTACAAGATCTTCAATCTGAAAATTGAAAGGAGAAGCTTTCTTCTTTTGTCCCCTGTACATAACCTCAACTTCTACCAAAAATGTTGCACAAACTGGCCTATGGTCAGAAAATTTAAATTCCTTGCGCACGTAATAAAGTTGCTGAATTCCCGTTCCGCGCCATAGAATTCTATCACACCTACAATCCTTGATTTTCTCAGATTTACAAGAAAATATATTTATGAACCTTTAAATTCTTCAAACTGATTCATACCAGGCTGGAGTTCTCCTTTTGTTTTTTGAAATTTTTATGCCTTCGGCATAGTAAGTATCTGAGTTTAAGGGATATTTGTAAGTAGGTGCAAAGTAGATCTTCCCCTCTTGCCAACCCTTGAATACACGTCCTGCTTCCCTTTCCATCTTAAGCTACACAAAAGAAGAAAACATATAATGATAAGCATAAATAGAAAAATAAGCAAAGGTAACATAAAAAAAGCACCAAAGGGAACCATAGTCTAGAGACACCAAAGCTGGATTGACAAAGATCATGTTGAATTGCAAATTTATGTCAAAATTGAAGTGAAACTCACATGAAAGTTATATGAAAATGAACCATCAGCAATGATGATGACATTTAGTCCCTTTATTATGTTTATGACATTTAGTGCTTAATAGAAATTTAAGCGAAAAATCAATATTATATATTTGAAACTGAGATAATAAAGAGCAATGGCATGGATTGAAATGGTGAAATGTATGATACTCAAGTCAAAATATTCTAAGGTAAGGGAAATTACCTGATCCTTGCCAAAAAGTGAAGGCCAATCCTTCTTTTCCACAAGCCTTTTCGCATCATCATAGTTCAAAGAAATCCGGTAATTCAAGTCTCCAAACCATATGATTCGACTGCACCAAGATTTTCCACATTAAAATCAGGTAATTAAGGGTCATGGATATGAAAACTACAGACAATATCATGCAACAAAAAGATCTATGCATTTAAAAGATCCTCACTCGTGATCTAAAATTCTGTCTGGCATTCTACTATATGCTGTTTTGCAAATCCTTGGAAATTGAGTGTTCTTTAGTATCTCTATGACATCAAGGTTTCTCCTAAGTTCATCACCTTCTTTTTCACCAGATGCCAAATGACTGCAGATAAAGCAAAAGCTTGTCTGGTATAATGACATGCTCACTGATATACAACCCTGCAACCATAGAATTACCATGATGACGTATACTACAAATACACTTTCTTTATATATACATGTATATAAAGAATGCATCTATGCAGAAATTACATTTTACATACCTTGTTTCCAAGGCAACCCATGATCCCACGACTAATGCGACATACTCTTAAATGTCCTACATGCTGAATAAGCTCCTTTTTCATCCAAACACTAACAAAAATTCCCACCATTTGCTTAGCTACAACAAGACTATATTTCATCCGATTTGCAGCCAAAGCAACAGAAATTTGGGGAATGTCATCATCCTCTTCAGAGGAAGAATCATCTATGTTTACATTTGATTCTTGGCAACGAAAACAGAAATCCTTAGAAACCTTCTTTTCCATTTCAAGGACACAGTTGCAACTTTTCAACCTCTTTCCATTTACTCTCTTGAAAGTCTTCTTAATCTTCTTAAAAGAAGGCTTTTGGAAGTATATTGACCCACCAAATGATGCAGTGGGTTTTAGTCCCTTTGAAGCCAAATCTGCAGGTCCATTCAGTGAATGATTGATTAGAGCAAGCCATTTTGCAGCAGGTTCATTATCTTCTAATACCAGCACGTTTCCAGCATTTAAAGGGACAATTTCCTGAAAACTTAACAATTGAGGAAGGAAAATCATGTATAGAACAGAACTGAAGAAGAATTAGACTTATAGATTACTTAACAACAACACTTGTTATTTAATCTTCTTTTATGGTTCAACAAGAAAACATGTGTATCCAAACACTATCTTGGCCAATGTTGCACATAGTGCAGTAAAATTGTGTGAAAACATGACAGAAAGTTTACAACACTTTGAAAGACAAATCAAGGAACAAAATATCAGAAAATAATAGATAATTAACTCTCTTGAAAGTAAGGAATAAATTTATTGTCTATTAAATCATGATAGGAATTAAAAAATAAAAGTTACAAAAGAGAGGGAGTGATAGGAGAGAGAGCATACCCCAAAACATATATATCTGGTTCATTTCTAACATGAAGAAAGTCACTGAGATCAAGGTTGCCATTGGGACATTGCCCTCCTACATTCCATGTTGCTGCAAATACTCTGAAATTAAAAGGGATTTGATGATCAAGATTTTTATCCGGGTCATATAGAATGCAATAACAGAACAACTTACAAAAACCAAGAAAAAAAATTTCATTTTGTAAGTACCTGAGATTTTGAATTTCTTCACCAGAAGACATAGGAGGTTCTGTGCTTCTAAAATATGAGTTTTCAATGGTTGAGTCAGGTTGCGATTCTGCAAGTAAATTTAAGCAACAAACATAATAACAACAGTAGAAGATTATGGAAAGGAACTTTGTTTTAAAATGTGGTTGTGGCTGAAACATGCAAATAAGCTCTTCTTAGCATTCACCCTTTCTAATAAACCACTTAAAGAAAGACAGAGTAAAGGGCATATTGAGGATAATGAAGACGGAAAGGAAGAGACAAGAAGAGAGGTCTAAGATTCTTGCTTTCTTTACCATACTAGCTTATGGCCTAAACATGAATATATTCTCATAGATCAATTTGCAAGATGCTCCAACATCTCTGTCATAAAATTTCTCATCAACCAACCCATTTCTTCCCCCCAACCTCTACAATTTTGACCAATCTTCCAACAATATCTTAGAAAAACAGAAATAAAGTGAAAAATGCTCCCTTCCACTGGTAACATGAAAAGGTTTATGCCTTTTTAGACAGTAACTTAACAAGGAATTTATCTGTGGGGCAATAAAAAGGGATCTTGTGGATAATTGAGAAAGGGAACCATCCATTGTTGCTTCATCTATTACACTACTAAAACCCAAACATGAATATATTCTCAAAGTTTTATCAAAGAGCTTTGGATATTCCACCATGCTATTATTGTAAATATTTTTATCAGTTAGTTATTTCATCTCCTAGCCTTTAACATCTATTTTTCAGAAACATCATGGTAAAATAAGATATAGAAGAAAAGCAAAGATTCCATTGAAAGGGAACCAAAGAAACTATAAAAAAAGAGTTCCCTTCAATGGAAAAGTAGTGGATTCCAACTTTCCATGAAATAAAGCAACTAGAATGGTACCTTCAATATATAAACCCAAATAAAATCAGCAAAGTCTTTCTTGGTCTCCCATATATGAAAAAGGTTATTCTTCTCCTATTTAGGCACAGCTACAACATTGTCTGCTTCTCTTTAATTTGAAAAACACAAAGCAATGTTTCCATTAGAATGAATACCCATGGAACTTACCAAGGAAATCATCCGAACCTCCTCCCATTTTCCTTCCATTCCTCTCCTTAATGGTGAAAATTTTCCGAATAAAAGACTGAAACCACATTCAGAAGAATAATTACAACAACAACATACAAGCAATAAGAACATCTAACAAACACTACTCAATTGTCATTACATGCTGCAAAATTTCCCATAGTGGCATTCCCATTGCCATAAAGTCTTGACAGCGAACCGCGAAAACACAGAGATCCCAAATAATAAAAATGAAGATGAACAAAAAGGAAGACAAAAGTACCTGTTTCTTGCTTTGCTGATTGGTTGGTATATCTGAAACTGCTGATCCATCTTCAACATCATCCATCTAGATTTAGTGGAATTCAAAAATTAGATCAACAATAAATGATCCTAAAAGCATTCATACCCAAAGAAAGACAACATTCAGAATTTCAGATTACATGAAACACAAGGAGCAAAACCCAAATTGACAAAGAAGGGATCCACTAATGCCCAAGAACTATCAATACTTAAAGTAAGCATTTACAGAACAATGCAATAAGTATTGATTGCTCAGCATGAGTCCAATGTCAATCACAACAAATCAAAAACACATAATGGGATATCCATGAAGACGGAAATCACAACCATTACAAAATGTTATGATCCTTGAACAGAACAATTCAATAAGTATTGATTGCTCAGCATGACTCCAATGTCAATCACAACAAATCAAAAACACATAATGGGACATCCATGAAGACGGAAATCACAACCATTACAAAATGTTATGATCCTTGAAATAAAATTGAAATCCCAAATGTGATTTCCCAAAAAGTCAATTGTTGAAGCGATTCCCTTCTATGAATCATAAGAGATGAACGTGGAAATTGGGACAGAAAAAGGAACCTGAATATTCTTCGTTCTATGACTGAGAACTCTGTGTCTGGTGTGCAACAAAAAGGGCCAAGCTTCCTCTCCCAAGGACTCATAAAACTTATATACCAAACAAGTGGTTGATGATTCCCAAAACGATAGAAGAATGGACAGAGTGATGGGTAAACGTGTAAATAGGGAGTTGGAAAAAGATTGGTCGTTCTCGAGACATTAGAAGGGAAAGAAAGAAAGAAACTTCAGAAAAGGGAAACAGTCAAAAAGGGGCATAGAATCTCATGAGTCCCTTAAGAAACTCTTATTAATTTGGGGAGCAAATACTATGATTCGTCATTTTGTGCTTTGTTTCCTTATGGGGAAAACAAAAAAAAGTTTTCTTTATAGAGAAAAAAAAAACTGGGTCTTGGCTCTTTCCGTTTCTGCTTCTATTCTAGTATTGTCTTTGAACTTTCTTCTGTGTAGTTTAAGCAAAGGGGAAGTTATTTTTGCGTCAGAGAGAGAAAAGAGAGAGAGAGGGGGTGAGCCCACGTGTGTGTGCTTGCAGACCAAATCATAGTAACAGCTATCTTCAAACGTTGGGGCCCCTTTTGGTGGTTGGTGCTTTGTTTCCTGGTTATGTGGCACGGAAAGTCAGCTTCTACCGTATGTTCCATGGCGTTTACCCGTACCCGGACTAATGGATTTTGGTTACCCAATGAGATAATAGATATTTATTTCCCAAAATTAATTTTCATCTCCATTAATATGTCTGGATGTTGATCAAAAAAATTACTATTACGAACTATTTGCTAATCACATTAGTTCACACAGCCTAATTGATAATATGTGAATAGGTTATTTTAGCTATTAAGATTCGAAACACTTTATTTGAAAGGCTTATGTTTTATTTATTATATGAGTAGTTCCTTCTTAATAGGCAATCTCTAAATATCATTACAAGTTCTCGTTGAGACATGTGATATATTTTGACTTTAAAATAAAGTAATTTCTTTTTATTTTANATATAAAATTATAACAAAAAAATACTAAAAAAATAAGTATAATTGAGAATATCTTAATTTTGATATGGAGAATTATTGTTACACACTATTTATTTTACACATTGATTCACACTACCCAATTGGTAATATATTAGCCATATAAATAAAAGTTGAGAGAAGTCCAATTTAATTTTAGGATATAGGACTTATATTATGGTGATAAACTGTGGAGTCTAGTTAGAGCAAAATTTTCAATTTATTGCTTTTGAATATATTTCAATGTGAAAAAAAAAAAATTCACACCGTTAACAAAGGTGTAAAGGCATAGACTTGAATTAAGTTGGAAGATTAAAATTTCGGTAGAATTTTGTAAATTTTAAATACATATAAATTATTTGATATTAATTAGTAATAAGAGGTTTAGATAATTTATCAAAAGTTAAAAGTTTCAACACATTAAAAGGCCAAACACCTAAATACATATGCACGCCCTCAAACACACGTGGACACAAAACATAGACAAAGTGTCTAAGTGTTTGAGGTTTTAAAAAAGAGGTTTTTTTAGATATTTTTAGTATTTACGTAGTATGTCATATTACATGAGAATAGTCAATGTGTGAATGACACGTGTCCAAGTCAATTATTTTTAAGTTTATTTGAGAAAATAAGATAAATTATATTTATATTCAATAAAATATAAAAATTACGTATACTTGCTATATCAGTATAGTATGACATACTCATGTAATATCATAGAATTCCCGTTTAAAAAAAGTAAAAGTATCATAACCCCTTCAACAACTATGATATAAAATGTGTTTTTCCTCGCCGAAAAGAAAGGAAATTTGTCCTTTCGGCAACTTTGATGATCAATTTCATGAAAGCAAGTGTGATTGTTTGGATAAATAGTCAAGCAAACCATAATGCATGTATTATGACTTCATTCGAGTACTTACCAAAAAGTTTTCTTTTGGCTTATATTTGGTTTATGGTGTATTAGATTTTTTGGATATAGTATACCTTGTCTGACATGGCACGTTTAGAATTTTAATTTTTTTTATTTAATATGACAATTGTTCCAATTTTTTTAAAAAATAACTGTAATATATTTTTAGTTATGTTCACACCAACATAATTAATCTATATCAAATATTCTCAAACATCTTAAATTGAATAACTTCTATTAATACTGAAAGTTTAGTCTTCAAAAAACATCTCATAATTTCCATAACCCATATATTATATTTAAGTCTAAACACTGTAAAACAATACACATTTTACATAATTATATAAGATATCTATAAATCTTGCATGCATACATCAAAAGGCAAACCTAAATCCTTAAGGGCACTTGAGTATTTGGTATTTTATGGTAAATGTATTGAGTTTAAATTCTATTCAGAGCGAGTGAGATAGGATTTTGAGAGAGAATAAACTATTCCATGTTATATAATCTCTAATAAACCAAAAAAAAAAAGTTAATATCTTTCTTGTCCTTGAATTATTTTTGAAATGTCACTTTATTCTTTGATTTATTTTTGTGTAACTTNATTCTTAAATAATCACTACACCCACTAAATTAATCATTTAAGTAATTAATTTTTGTACTATATATGACTGATTTAATAGGTAATGTGATTATTTGAAGATTAAAATGACACAAAAAATAAATCAATAACTAAAGTGACATTTAAGAAATAATTCAATAACAAAAAATGTATTTTACTCAAAATAAAAATAAAGACAAACCTAATTTTTTTTCCCCACAACAATTAGACTCAGATTTTCAATGAAACCAACAAAACTAAATGTGATATTTTAAAATGAAAATTTTGTCTATTAAACACATGTAACTATTGTTCATTGGATGAGCAAAAGTAAAGGNAATGAAAAATTTGTCTATTAAACACATGTAACTATTGTTCATTGGATGAGCAAAAGTAAAGGTTTTTCCAGCACTGCAATGTGCTTTTGCTAAACAAGCCACCTCACTTCATAATTAATTTGTGTATGAAGTTTTATTAGAAATGAAGTGTTTTCCTTTTGAAATTCTCTATGTAATAAAATATTTAAAGGTTGTTAGCTAAACAGCCTAACCTTATTTAATAATGGTCCATCATAGTGGTCCTTAACCAGTTATTAAGCCTAAAAATCATAAACTTAGGCACACTTAGAGGGTCTCCCATCTGCCTTATTAGTCAAAGTCAAAGCCCTGCTCATCTAGTGGGTCAATCCCAAAGTTGCTGAATGAATTTGAAGGAAAGAAACCAAAGGGGACCAAAGACTAAAAATTAATTGAAGCTAATAAAGTTACAATTGTAGTAGTATGGTCCCAAAGTTGATTTTGAGAATAAATTATTCCTCAAAAGGTCCTTCAACAAGGAATAATGATACTTCACATTTTTTTTTTAAATTATTTGTAGAATTCATATAAAAAATATATATATATACATTTGTAGACTAATTAAATTTATACCATTATTGATATAATCAAAACCTTATAAAAAAAAGTTTTACATATCAAATTAAGTTTAAATAATTCTAATTGAATAAAAATATACGTGATAAGATTGGTTTCTTTATTTATTTATTTTACTTGAATCCCTCAATTATAAAAAAAACAATCACTATTTACCTATAAATAATATATATAATTCAGATGTTATAGATTATCTCATACATATATACAATAGTATATTAGTATCCCTTTATCTTGAACAGTGGTTGTTTAGTTTGCTAGCCGGCAAAAGGAGAAGCTGGCCTAGAATAACACCAAATGGCGGCAGGTGGTTTGAATAGTACATGGTTCCCAAAATGAAGGATTGACCACTTAGTTTGAATAGGCAAAGCGGGGCTACTTCTCTCCCACTTCACAGACACATGTCTAGGTATTCCTGCTTTTGTGCTTCTTAACTAAAACCAGTCTTCACATCTCTTTCTCTTTCTCTTTCTCTTCACCAATTTCAAGTTCTCTTCTTCAGAGGACAAAGCTAAGCTCTGTCAAGCAATGAACTAACCCCCCCTTTGGGACCATTTGCTTTGTTGATTGATGAGACCCATCTATAGACAAACTCTGTCTCTTTCCCCTTTCCTTCCGGATCATGTTATGGAGCTATGTTAAACATCTACCAACACTAACATCAACAGCAACACCAAAATAGTGTGTTGAAGCATCTGTATCACTCTTCAATAACCATATAATATGCTATGTTTTCTTAGCTAGTAGTATTGTGTATGGCATTGCTTGGACTTTGGATTTTTGATATTTTCAATTGCTGTTGTTGATTTGTTTCCCCATAAAAATAAAAAAATGTGATGTGGTTTGCTAAAAGCTATCAACCTCTTGGCGAGATCTAGGCCTGCTTGAATCATCTGCACTCATTGTGGTTTGTGATGCATCTGATTATCAAACTTGACTCTGGTGACATTTTGTTTGGAGGGAAGGGAAGAATACAAATTTATATTTTTTATTTTGGCTACAATTCTATGTTCAAACATGAACCCACAAGCTTTCAAGTAGTGTTTGGTATATGAAATATTTTGACATTCTTATGAAAGTAAGGCTTGGAATATTTCTTTCCCATATTTAGCATAGGAGTTGAAAATTTATGCCTAAAAATATGAGATTCCCAATAATTGATTTTAAGTAGTATTCTCACCTAGAGAAATGGGAATGTTGGATTCCCAAAAATGTAAGATGTTGGACAATCATGGGTGATGACCATCGGTGAGTGGTGGACGGTGGTGTCATATTTTCAATAATGTTTTAAATGCATACCAAACATGGATATACAACACCCCCAAAAATGTGAGTAGGAATGTGACATTTTCAAGAATGAACATTCATAACTTAAACCAAACATTACATTAGTATCACTTGGCCACATTGGTGAAGAATACAAAATTACAAATTTTAAAAGAAGCAAATAAGTGTAATCAGATTCCATTGGTGAGTTAAAGAAAAAAAAATTAATTATTAGTGATTGACTTCAAAATATGATATAACTGAGTAAGATCACCCTTTGTACAAGTATCTGGAAGGACCTCCAAAATATCTCACTATATTTTAAGAATTTTGACATTTTATAAGTGAAAGTTATGCAATCAAACAATATAATCAGAAAATGTTTGAAAACACAGCGATCAGCGTAACCTCCTCCCACGTATTTTCCCTCGATCCCTTGAATTTTAGAACTACACAGCCTAATGAACCATTATTTAATCCCTAAAGGCTCGCATATGCACACTCCTAAATAATTACAGCACATGTTAACATCACCGATACCTGTGATTGTAATAGAAAACTGGCATTAGATACATTCTAAATTTGCATTCCAGTTAGAAGTTAAAATCGTTAGTTAACCTAGACATGAACCAAATAGCTCTACCAGAACCAAAATCTACAATCTGCCTAAATAAAAAATCTTACACTAGATACAAATCCATTTGAATCAACAATAAGAAGAGGAATAATCACAAGGACGATTAAAAAGTGCGTCTTATAACTAGAGTCATGACTTACTCTTACTGCAACTAACCACATAATATTAAACAACAATTACGAGGAAATGAACACAATCCAGGCCAGAGATGCATCACAACTGCATTGCCATCATAGAAACCGAGTCCAGCTCGCGACCATGAACCCTCAAGCGATATATACACGTATGCGAAGGGCTTCCATGGTTTGAAGTGAAATCGAGCCTTACTGTGTCAACAACACCAGAACCTGATGACTCCAACACATTGAAAGTTTGAGCATTGCTCTTCTCAAGGTCATATGTAAATTCTGTTAGGAGAAACAACTTTTCAGCATCAAGCGCAGAGTCAGTATTATGCCCTTGAAGCCAACCAGAGACCCTGCAGTCCTTAGGAGCACTTGATCTATCATATGCAACACTCTGTTGAAAAAGAAAAACATTAGCACCACAAAGTTAACTAGATTAAAAGGACAAACTTAGCTATAACTTAATTAAAAAAAAATGAAGGCTAATAAACAATAAAACATGCAGCAAAACAACCTTGTACCAGACTTATCTATATAAACATAAGCACATATAGAAGAATATATCATAAAAAAGCATCAGATGCTATTCAAAGTTATTTCCCCCAATTCTTTAAATCAAATACAACAACTAACTAAACAGAGAGTAGCTACAATTCTTCTTCCTTTTTAGAATAGTGGCTTAACCTAAAATTAGGTAGGGCAGGGAAAAGAGCACACTGACCACTAGTACTTTAGTATGGATGTCAGTGATCTATAACCTCACACAGGGGATCTGCGTTCAAACCCCCACCACCTAAGACTAGAAGTCTTAAAATCTTAACACTGTCAATATCAAAAGTAATTTTCACTTGTTACCTCTTTTTTTAATAAAAAAAAAAAAAAACTTTCTGAATAAATTACTGCTACTGCTACTACCAGCTGTATTTCGATCATCCTTACTTAAGGTCCCAATACCAACTAGAGAACATCCAAACCTCTTTTAAAAACTTGCTCAGATGAAAGAAGAATACAAAAGAGAAAAACAACTTTTGCAACAACTAAATCACTACATCAACCAAAAAGTTGCTTCATACCACCGCCATGGCAAACTTCAGATTGCCATACCAGTCTACCTCACCAGTCACCACCACTAAACCACCATCCACAAGCTTCAATTACAAATAGTCACTAATAGACATGGCAACCCATGGGAAGCAAGTAAATTTAACGAGCAATTTAATAAAAACAATCATGTAAGATATTCAATAATCAAATGCAGTGATCAGGCAGATCATATAGGGGACAAAAGAAAAATAATTCTTAAGTTTTTCAATTTATTCCCTTCTGGTTCAAACACTACAATTAAACAATGACCAAACATGTTAGAAGTGCTACTATGAATTGCTCTTGAATGCCAATGTGTCAGGAAAAAAACAAACAGTCAGTTACTTTGAATTGGCAAAGTGGGACTGCTTCTCTCCCACTTGACAGACACATGTCTAGGTATTCCTGCATTCATGCTTCATAACCAAAATCAGTCTCCCCATATCTTTCTCTTCTCCAGAGGATAAAGTGCTATCAATCATGAACTAACCTTTGGGACCATTTGCTTAACTAATGGTGTTGGTGAGGACCCATCCATAGACAAACTATGTCTCTTCCCACCTTTCCTTCCACAGCATGTTATGGAGCTTCGTTAAACAACTAGCAACAGCAGCAATATGCTATAATTTTCTTAGCCAGCAGTACAATTGTGCATGTCATTGCCCGGACTCAGGATTTTTGAAATTTTCAATTACTTTTCTTTGTGTTTCCCCAAAACAAAAATCATAAAATTTCTCAAACATCAAAAAAAGAAAATCTGATATGATCTGCCAAAAGCTATCAACCTCTGGGGAAGATCCATGCCTGCTTGAATTACACGTTATCATTTGCAGTCGGTGAATGTGATGCATCTGATTATTAAACTTCAGATTGTAGTGTGAGCATGAGATTCCATATTTGGCTTTGGCTTTTTTTTGTTTTGTTTTTGGAGGAGGGGTGGGTGGGTTGAATTACCAAAGTGACATTTTGTTTAGAGGGAAGGGAAGAACAAGAATTTTAAAAGTAGAAAATAAGTGTAGTCAGATTACATTATTAGTGCTTCACTTGAAATGAAATGATAGAACTGGGTAAACTAGCTCTTCTGTTGTTGCAGTTGAACAACTTTCTGAAAAGAAGACACAAATCATTCCTCCTCTGACATATGTAAGAGACAGAGATAATGGAAAATTTCGCAATCAAATTCATCTTCAGAAAATGAAAAGAAGACACAAATCATTCCTCTTCTGACATTTGTAAGAGATGGAGATCATGGAAAATTCCGCAATCAACTTCATCTTCAGAAAATGTTTGAAAGAGAACAGAATAATTAAAAATGTTTGTCATTAAAAACAGTATCAGATGCTGTTGAAAGTTAATTTCCCCAATTCTTGAAATCAAATATTAAGTTGACAATAACTAACCAAACAGAGAGTAGTAAACCATTTTTCTTCCTTGCTAGAATAGTGGCTCACCTAAAATTTGGCAAGGCATGAAAAAAGCACATTTAGCATGGTTGTAAATTATCTATAACCCCACACTTGATCTGTGTTCAAACCCCACCACCTTAGTCTAGAAGTCTTAAAATCTTAACACAATGTAAATATCAAAAGTAATCTTCACTTCTTACCAATACCAAAAAAAGGAAAACCTTTGCCAGATATAGGCTCCAACAAAAATAATAATAATAATACCAATTGACCATACCAACTAGAGGACATCCAAACCTATTTTAAAAACTTGTTCAGATAAAAGAACAATACAGAAGAGAAAAAGAACTTATTCTGCAACAACAACTAAATCACCACATCAACCAAAAAGTTGCTTCCTACCACCACCATGCCAAACTTCAGATTGCCATACCATTCTACGTCACCAGTCACTACCCCTAAACCACTATCCACAAACTTATTCCAAATCGTCACTAACAGACATGGTAAATCATGGGAAGCAGGCAAGTGAATGAGTAATTCAATAAAAAACACAAGCATGTAAAATATTCAATAATCAAGCAAAGTGATCAGGCAGATAATCAACTATATGGACACTTTAAGTAGTTAACATATGAAAGCTTGACATACAAACGAGGGGTCACTTCTGTTTCTCCTTTTGATACATCTTCTTTTTCCTATCATAAGTATGAGGGGTCATTCCTACCACTCATCTCCACCACACAC
>QAOA01001162.1:61237-103979 GCA_003255065.1 Cercis canadensis
CCCCCCCCCCCCCCCCCCAAAAAAAAAAAGGGGGCGAAAGAGTTTAACAAATCCAGCTTCTTAAGCAAACCTTGAGGGTCTTGGATATCCCTCTCAACCCCTAATGGATCTACGGAAATAACATCTCCCTATAAACCGCCTGCCCCTCACCACAGCCAGGAATTACAACCATTTTCATATAATATGGAAGCTTAACATAAAATTTGCAAAACACAAAACATCTCAAAAGAAAATAACTAGAAAGCTATACGGCCATCCCTAACCATAGACTTTTGATGGTTACATTATTCAAAAACCATCACATTTAGTGCCACAAGTACATAAGAAAAAGGGGCAAAAACATAAACTGGTATATTAAGATCTTACATGCTCATAAACGTCATTCACACATCTCATGAATATTACTGAACTGAGTTTTCAGAAAACAGAAAGCAGTCATGAACATAAATGTGGACAATGCGTGAGGGTATATGTATCATCAACTTACATATAGTGAACATCTCAATTACTCCATAGCAAGAAACTAAAAAGAAATGCATGAGTTCAAAAGGATACAATAATAAATCAGCATGCAGGTAGAATATTTAGGATGAAAACATCACCTTTGCAACATGTTCCAAGGTTACAGCCTCTGGAATGATAGCAGTGCGCAACCTAATCTGAACAAATCCACTGCTTCCTTTCAAAGCAAAACACTGACCAGGTTCACCAAAACTTGGTTGTAACATCTTATCTGCATTGGAGTGAACATCATTACTTGGAAAGATTAAGAACCATTTAGTTCCCTTGCCCACTAAATAAGGTTTTGAGTGCTTCACAATCATGGCTCCACCACTACCAAGTGCATAATCCACCATCCCAAGCCCATCTGCTGCATGCTTCTCAATCTCCTTCTCGATCACCTCTCTTGCATATGCTCTTATCTCATCCAAACTTGTATCCCCAAACGTACTTCCCTTTGCCTTCTTCAAATCATCAAAAATCTTCTCAAACTCTTCCTTGGATAACCAATTCACTGCCTTCAACTCATCCAATGATCTCTCCAGTCCTCCACTCTTGGCCTCCAATTTCTTCAACTCACTCTCCCAAATGGCTCCTTTATCGTCAATTTTCTTATTTACTTCCTTCCTCAATCCACCAATCTCATTGTCAATCTTCCTGTCCACGACCTCAACTTGCACCTGGATCATCTTCGTCGTTGTTTTCACCAACGTTTCCACATCAGCAATCCTACGCTCAAATTCCGACAACCCGGCTGGAGTCCCCACCACACTATCACCAGATTTCAAAGCCAGTCTCCTAATCAAATGAACCAATCCCAAAAGCACAAGCAGAAGAACAGCGTTCTTAGATACAACTCTCACAAGAGTGAGCCACCGAGGCTTCTCAGGTTTCGAGGGGACTTTACGAGTTCGGCGCGGCGAAACGGTAGAATTTCCAACAGGCTTCTTCACTTGCACAAAATCCTTCGAAGATCTCTCGAGAAAAGCCTCACCACGAATCGAATGATGGCTCAAATCTCTCGCATTTCCGGCAGAGGTCACCTTCTCGTTTCCTCCACCACCGGCGCCCGGAGACACACCGACATCGTTGGCGAGTAATTCAATATTACTAGTCTTCTTCTCGGTGGCGACCACCGGTCTCCGCCGAGCCGTCGGGTTCGCCGCCGTAATCGACACGGTCGAAGCCGACATTGGAATCGCCTAGCACCACTTGTTTCAATCCGAGATCACCTCCGCAAGACCAAAACCCTAATCTTGTCGTGATAGAAAACGGAGAAGAAGAAAGCGACACTGTCCTGAGAGGAGAGAGAGAGAGCGAACGATCTGAATGAAGAAGATGAAAAGATTTGGAGGGAGACGGAGAGTTTCTACGGTTTTTGATTGTGAATTTTGATTTTCAAAGTGAGCAATGAAATTTCAACTGAAGACAACCAACGTGACTTGAGCGCGCGGTCGGGTGTGCCCTTTCAGAATATTTGGGCTCAGTTGCCATGTTCAGGCCCAGCCCAGCATTACTGCATTTCAAGTCAGAACTTGGGCTAGCTAAGGGCCCAAAATGAAAATTATATATATAAAAAAAAAGTTATTTCTTTGAAGGGTAGGGTTTTTATTTTCTTTGGCCCAAAGAGGGTGGGGGTGTCTTTTTCTGTTGCATACTTCCTTGATTCTATCTCTTACTGTTATTATTCAAATCATTATTTGAGGGTCTCAAAGCTAAACAAAATCAATACTTACACACACTGGATAATTTCACAGTTTTACCATTATAAACTTTATATACTTAACAATATTTAAATTTAAGGTTTAAATATATTGTAGGTCTTATAATTTGGACTAATTTTAAATCAAGTTCCTGTACTTTTTTTTTCTCTTTTGGAGTCTTTATAATTTGAAATTTTTTTAATTGGATCCTTGTTGTCACCGTAGTTATAACTCCGTCAACTTAGTACTTACATGACAAACAATTTATCTATGTAGCAATAAAAAAAAAAAATTGATATGGGGCCAAAGAGTGTCACCTCATCATCTTTCGTCTTCTTCCCTCCTCAATATTTGTATGCTACTTTGGCGTTACGTAAGTTTCAGCTATTGTCACATGAAGAAGCTGTTTGTTATGTCAACACTAAACTAATAAAGTTATAACATGAGGTGATGACATAAAAGCAAACAAAAAAATTTAAACTATAAGGACCCCAAAAGAGAAAAAAAAAAATTATAGGAATTTAATTTAAAATTTGTCCAAACTATATGAACATACAGTACATTTAAACCTAAATTTAAAATGTTCTATTTTAAACTTTAATTTGAACCCCTTACACTCAAGTAAATTAGGAATTTTATCGTGGCTGCTAAGGATATATGCCAAAATGCCTATGTAGTGCTATCATCCTTTTTTATTTAGGTGTTTTAGTGAGACCCACATCTTAAAATTAGTATCATTGTAGAGATATTGAAAAACTAATTCCATAATCTATTCTTCTAGAATTAATATGAGATTGTAAGCTAGAATTAATTCTTGAAAAATCAAATCCTAAAATACCCCACGCAAATTCTGAAATATTTAATAGAATATAAGTTTAATTACATTTAAAAAATACTATATTTGCATTACTTTTTAATAATTTTTTTGGTATTTCATTGTATTGTTTTATTTATGTATTTTAGAGGGAACTAGCTCTTCGACCCACAATATATAATCTAATTTTTTGAGATTTTAATAATGATACTAAATTCGGGTGGGAGTCAACACCCCNATATAATCTAATGTTTTGAGATTTTAATAATGATACTAAATTCGGGTGGGAGTCAACACCCCAATGAAAGATAGATAGCGCTATATACACCAAAAGACATATATAGTTTAGTAGCCACCAAATTTCACAAACCACCTAAAATAGGGAGCCCTTATTTTTATATTCTATTTTGTTAATGTCACGTCTTATTTAATATCTAAATATAATATAATCTAAATTATCATCAATTAATATGATAAGTTTTAATTTTGACAAAACTTTTATATTAAATGAGAGTTTTTACAATTGACTAAAAACTTTCTACATTAAATGAGAGTAAATTAGTCTATATTATATTTAGACATTAAATAAAGTATAACATTAACAAAATCAGGTATAAAAATAACGGCTCTCCTAAAATAGTGTCAATATTGTTTCTCCTTCTCAAGGAAGTTTCTTTCCCTCTTTATTCCATTTTAGTTATTATTTTATTAAGTTCGTTTTCAAACTTTAAGATGAATCAATTTAATCAAGGTAAGTTTTTTTTGGTTTTGTTTCAATTCCCCTAATTATGTTACTACCTTGCTGTGAGTTTTGGCACTTAGGTAGGCTAGTTGCATGTGTAATGTACAATTCTAGTGTTTGCAGACTTGGTTCGCTTTCACCCTTTAGGTGGTAATGGTATTGAATTACAGGGCTATGTAATTCAATACCATAAAATATCAAACCTCATAAATTAACGTCTCTCAAATATAAGATTACATGAAATCTATTAATTTACACAAAACTCACAAACTCTAAATATTACAAATAGAGTGAAAAGGACTCTGGTCGCTTAAATAAGTGGTCTCGAGTTCAAACCATTATAGATACAACAAATTTTTTTAAGAGAGATTCCCGCTTTAATATTATCTAATTGTACCTCAAAAAATTAGTCATAAACAATACTTAAAAATACATTAGAAAACCAAAAATATTACAAGTAGACAAAGATTACAAGATACCAAACATCTCCTTATTTCAATGGAAGGGGAGGATGCATCTCATTTAATTCATAGGACCCAGTGAGCAGTGACTTGTCGTCGTGGGGTTTGTAAGTCAAGGATCTCTGCCATAAAATAGCAAAGGAATTCTTTATCAAATCCCATGTGCTGAAAGATTAAAAATTTGTCATTTTATTAACTAAATGTGCTTACATGCTTAAATTTGTCAAAAAAGAGGTCAAATTAATAATATGAAAGTAGTAATCTTGATAACGATGATCACGAAAAGAAGTGAGTGTGGAGCCCAGTTAGCTGACCCACCTAAACCAAGTTGGAGATTTATTCTTATTTTTAATCCATTAGAATATTTTCTATAACACAGCCAAATTGAAATATCATGGAATCATAAATGATAAATCTATTAGGAAATTTTTTTGTTTATACTCAAAATATTCATACACTTTTTAAATATATGATTAATTCCTATTTAAAATAGGAGTAATAATTTATAAATCTCTTCCAACAAGTACGATTCTAAAAATTCAAACTTCAGACATTTGACCTAAAACACTTTAAGGATCAGTCTGTTTTCACTAAACCAACATCTTGCGGGTAAATTCATTAGGAATTGATTAGTGAAAATCAGGGCTTGTCTTAACACACCACCCAACGGTCAGATTTTTCTCAAAACATGTAAATTTTTATTTGAATAAAAAATTATAGTTAAAATATAAAAAAAAATTATATCATAACATTNAAAAAAAAAATATCATAACATTTTATTAAAGTCGCGTGATATGTAAATTGTTATATATGTTTATGAGTTTTGTAATAAATTCATAATCATAATTAAATATAAATATATGTAAAAAAAACCTTATTGCACAACCTAATCTCATTGAATCTTCTTTACAACGCAACTGATAAGGGGTTAAATTTCAACGTTACCAGAGTGCCTTAACAGAGTAGAAACTGAAAATTTTAGTCCATTCCAAGAGCAAAGAGCTCATACGACACTTCAATAGTTCAATAGATTGAGATTTGACAGAAGAGTAAATGTAATTTCCATTGGATTAACAAAAAAAAACTTCCCCACCCTCTCACTCCTTTCTCTCCATTGAATCTTCTTCTTCGTCGTCTTCCACGCCCTCTCTCACTCTGGCTCAGTGTCACAGAAACTGCAAAATTATTGGAACAGTAAAGGACTAGAATAAGGAACCAGAAGCCGCCATCTCTTGTATCTTTCTTCATCGTCAGCAAGCTTCTTCTTTTATCTTTGCGGTGCTGGTATTGAAGACTTGGACCAAGTCTTGGTTAGTCAACGGCTCAGGTATGAAGCTCTGTTTTTACATAGATTTTGGTTGATCTCTGGAGAATTATTCTGCTTCTTGCATGGATAAATTTTGTAAATGATTTAAATTTCATGGCTGCATTTGTTTTCCTTTTATGTCTATGGTTGGTATGATGCTGTTGGAGCTTAGTTTTCTAAATTTGGAGGTTGGTTTGTTATTGATTGGTGGGTGGATTGTGGTTTATATAAGAAAGATTGAAACTTGTCTATTGTATGATTTATGTTGTTGGAGTTGTTGTAAACGTGAATATACTTCAAGATCAATGAAATTCTTTATGAAGAATTTCCTTCAAGTTCAAAACTAATTCTAGATACCTTGCAATATTAGGTATTTCTTCTCATAAGATTTTTTGGTGACTTTTGAGAATAGCCTGATATCCTATAAAATTGAAGCTGCTTTCTTTTGTTAGTTGTTGTCAAATTTCTGGCTTCAATCTTCTTGATGCAATCATAATAATGATAACAATAGCTGGATCTGACCCATTTGAGAATAACCCTACAAATTGAAATAAAATTGTGGATGTTGCTCTATTTTCATTATTTACTTCGAGGGGTTGGCCAAGAGTTATTATGGAAAGCATCAGTCCTATCTTGCATCATATATGGTAAATCTTATTTTGTTAACTCTATATTCATCCAGGTAGGTGAGCTTCTTCAGTGAAGCATAGTGATTTATCAGTGAAATCAGGACAAATGATTTTTTGACCTGGAGGATTGCCATGGTTGAGGATATCACATGCTGCAGGAGCTCTCATCGATTTCCTTTCAGTTCAACATAACCAAGGAAGCTGATTCTTGAATTTGAGTGATGCAGGAGGAGGGTAATCTTGAAGATCCCTCTGATGGAGTTCTGGAGGAGAATAAACAGAGACAGGGGGTTTGTGGTTGTCTCTGTGTTCCCATACATTGGTTTAATATGCTTTCCAGGGAAATGCATTGGAGTTTTGTATTTGGGGTGATTGTTGTTTATGGAATAAGTCAGGGACTGGGTGGAGCTCTTGCTGCTGTTGGCACTAAGTACTATATGAAAGATGTTCAGAAGGTGCAGCCATCAGAAGCACAGGTTTATGCAGGAATTACATCTATTCCTTGGATGGTCAAGCCTCTGTGGGGTCTTCTGACTGATGTTCTCCCAATTTTTGGGTATCGTAGACGACCTTATTTCATTTTAGGAGGTATATATCATGCCACTTGAATATCTGCTCTCACTTTGACATGTTAAAATTTTAGATATTAAACTGAAGAGAATGAAATATTAAATTCAGTTTTAGGTGGGAATTTTAGATTATTTGTTCACTATTTTACAGCTATTATATTGTTGATGGATATTTGCTCGGATGATTTATGTGAAACTGGTAAGCTAAATGGTTGGTAAGCATAGTACTGGTAGTTGAAGCTGAGCAAATGTTGATGATAAAACAAGAAAATTGCAGTTAGATGTAATGCAAGAGATGAATCAAATACAGCATCAAGTTGGAGTTTCTAATAAATTTCATTTGTGGAGTGGAATCTAAATATCCATTTTCTTTTAGTATATTTCTCTTTAAGATTTGGATCAGGTTAATAAGTCAGGATCTAAGTGATGCTAAAGCAGTTTTGGGCTGGGTATATCAGATAGCTGGAAGTATGGGATATTGTCTCTTAATTAGTTCACATTCACTGTGGAGTATGGACATGCTTAGATATCATGGAACTTGGGTTAGGGTACTTGATATAGAGTCTGTCTGTCAATAACAAGTCACATATTATTGTAATGTAGCATCAGTGGATAAGCATAGGTGGCACAGTCTTCTATGTGAGATCAAGGTGGAAAGCCAGGTGCATTTGTATAAGAAGCTTTAGTATGAATACATGTGCACACTTGCATGGACCATACCATATCTTACCGAAGGAGCTATTATGTTCCTGAATTTCAACCAAGAGACTTCCATACACTGTCATCTAGAATTGTGAAATATCATCTGAATCATGTCCTTCCATTTATCTTTTGCTTTTTATCCAATTAGATTGAGTAACTACTGTTGCTATATGATGTCCTTAACCGGGGATTAAGGTGATGTAGATTCTAGCAATATGAACTTTTTCTTTTAATATTATTATACAAATGTAAAAAAGCATGAGAGCAAGTTAACTTTTCTTTAGACAAACTTTGAAATAGAAGGTTTACAAACTGGATTAAAATTTAATTGTTTCTATTGTCATGAGTATCTTATTGATAACATTGTCCTCTTTTACAAATTATTGTTGAAAGCAAGCATTGCTCTGAGGGATGATGGAGAGACTTAGAACTTGTTTCATTGATACTTTAGTCTTACAACTGTTCCTCTATTTGATTTCTACAGGTTCTCTAGGCGTTATCTCCATGCTTTTGTTATCTTCGCATGAAAACCTGCATCTTGTATTGGCTCTGTTGGCATTGACAGCTGGAAGTGCTGGGGTGGCAGTAGCAGATGTGACTATTGATGCCTGTGTGGCACAGAATAGTATCTCTCATCCTTCACTTGCTGCTGACATGCAAAGCTTATGTGCCTTTAGTTCTTCTATTGGAGCATTATTAGGATTCTCCATTAGTGGTATCTTTGTTCACCTTCTAGGCCCTATGGTTAGCCTCTTGAAACATATATTTTCATAAATTTGCAAAATTTTCCTTGTCTTTTATGTATTGAATTAGTTGTAGTTTAATGGAAGAGCTTTTTCCTCTCAATTAGGGGGTGTTCGGTTTGATGACAATTCCAGCTGGACTTGTAATTTTGGTTGGATTTCTGCTTGATGAGCCTCATACGCCAAACTTTGCTTACAGACAGGTATTGTCAGTTATTTAATCATGTCATTTTTGTGTTCCTAATAAGTAAACAATCCAAAATTCTTTGTTGTTTTATATGCATAATCTGATATTCTATTTTGTGTTTAGGTAACTCAAAAGTTTCTTGATGCTGGCAAGGCTATGTGGACAACTTTGAAGAGTGAAGATGTATGGAGGCCTTGTTTATACATGTACTTATCCTTTGCGTTGAGTTTGAATATCCTTGAAGGAATGTTCTATTGGTATACGGACTCAAAGGATGGGCCATCTTTTTCTCAGGTATTTTGGTAGGCATAAATTGATTGATATGGTTTGGAGAATAAGTATATTCTATCTTCTCTTTTATATGATGTGGAGTCTCATGGCTCCTTCCACCTTGGAAAAGATTAGCCATGCCGTTATGGGAACTTTGACATAGTTAAAATATTTTGATATTGAATCCCTATGATTCTAACTTCACTTGTGGCACTCTTCTACCTTGACATGGTTTAAATATTTTGATATGATGAAAATATCTCTTTCTTTGGAATAGGAATGTTGTTAACTATTCAGTATACTTCTTGTTAGAGCATGAATCATGTTATATGGCAGGCTTAGAATGCTACTAACCTTTATCATTTATCTTCCTTATACAGGAAAATGTTGGTTTTATATTTTCGATTGGTTCAGTGGGTTCCCTATTAGGTGCAATACTATTCCAATATGCTCTTAAAGATTATGCATTCAGAGACTTGCTCTTCTGGACTCAGTTGCTTTATGGTTTATCAGGCATGCTAGATCTGATTCTGGTCTTGAGATTGAACTTGAAATTTGGTGTACCAGATTATTTATTTGTTGTGATGGTTGAAAGTATATCTCAAATGACTAATAGACTCAAGTGGATGCCTATGCTTGTACTCAGCTCAAAGCTTTGCCCCTCAGGTATTGAAGGCACTTTCTTTGCTCTCCTAATGTCAATTGACAATGTTGGGCTTTTCTCAGCATCATGGGGAGGAGGTCTTTTACTCCACATACTAAAGGTTACACGAACACGGTTTGATAATCTCTGGTTAGCTATTTTGATCCGCAACATATTGAGAATCACTCCACTTTGCCTGCTGTTTTTGGTACCTAGAACCGATCCCAATTCTTACATGCTTCAAAGTGACTTGAGTTCAAAAGAGGATGTTGAAACCACAGAAAATGATAATATTGAATTGGTCTCCCTTGTAAACAATGTTGATGGTAAATAGGCAAGCAAAAATCATTCTTTTAGATTCTGAATTTTGAAGACATGAAGCAATTATTGCTTTGAGGTTGTCAAGAGACGTGGAAAAAAATTTGAGGAAAGCTTCAAGCGGCTAGAATGTATAATCATTGCATTTATCTCTTACTGTCATATGTTCTTTTTCAAATATCTGCTGCAACATTATAATATCAGTTGTCAGTTTGATGGCAACAAATGAAAAACTCTAAACAGGTAATGGAGATGTGTTCTTGCTTATCCTTGCTCTGTTTGGTATACGCTGGCTTTCAATTTTCTCCCATCATCAGTTCTCTTCTCCCTTCCTTTTTGTTCCCTGTGGTTTGATTAATCTGATTTACACTACATTCCTTGAAAGTTTTCTTTGCAAAACAATTTTTATGTAGAAATTATAGACAAACTCATCATGAACCTTTGGTGAGTATGTAAAACAAGCAATGTAAATCTTTGTTTTCTATCATTACGTTATAGTCAAATGGATATAAAACCAGCAATATGAATTTTAGTTCTGACACCTTTATATTTTCCACTCACTTGCACATAATATATATATATATATTGAAATTTGGCAACATCAGCTTTGAAGGCTTTGACCACGACATTGTGGTCAATGATGGCCGTGAAGAGAGTGTTAGGAATTGAAACTGTGAAAGCATTGGTACTACCAAATGCAGAGAAAGCGAGGGCAAGTGTTTGTGGATCAGGACTGTATTGGAATTGCACAAGTCCCTTTGATTGAAACTTTTGAGTGAAGAGCCTATTGGCTGTGTGAAATGGCTTAACACTTCCACCAGGATATTGAGTATTGGAAAACAAACATAAACAAGGAAAGGGATATCCATTATCCAAACAAACTTGTAATATAACTAAGGATGTATTAGCTTTACCTGCCTATCTATGTAGGGCTGCTGGGTTTAGGCCCTTTCTTCAAACCTCAGTTTCACTTCCTTATTATGGAGATCAACACTTGCTACCAATAGGAGTGGCTTTTTATATACTACTTCAATTTTCAATCACTTTTCCCTTTATCTCTCACTAGGTCTGTGGAGTGGGGGAGCAAAAGTGTAGCAATAGTGACAACATTTTGTTAATAAACAATATCTCAAAGACTTGTAAAGGAGGGATAAAATGGTTAGGGGAGGCTAGAGCTGGTGCTCTGGCACTTTCTTTGACGCTCAAGTCAGTTGTAACAAACCAAGAGTATAAAGGGATTGAATATTTGAAAGAAGACCTAAAAAAAAACTTACTAAAACATCGAAGATGACATAATCTTTTTATTATACTGAAATATAGATACTAACACATTTAAAGCACAATGTATTTTCCTTTGTCAATATGTAAAGTTCCTAGCTTACTTATACTAATACACAACCATGAACCATCAATATTGACATTCCTTTTCATAATGCAGATAATATGAGTCTATTTGATTTNAAAAAACTTACTAAAACATCGAAGATGACATAATCTTTTTATTATACTGAAATATAGATACTAACACATTTAAAGCATAATATATTTTCCTTTGTCAATATGTAAAGTTCCTAGCTTACTTATACTAATACACAACCATGAACCATCAATATTGACATTCCTTTTCATAATGCAGATAATATGAGTCTATTTGATTTCAATTTTTAAAAATTGTTTTTGAAAAAAATAAAACAAAAAAATTTGTTTGATAGGGCTGTTTTTGTTTACATGTTTTGATAATTTATTCTCAAAACATTGTTCTAAAAACAAGAGAGGGCCGTTTTTAAAAATAATTTTTAAAAACAAAAACAGAATCAAACACACCCTATAATTCCTTGAATGTTAATTAAAAAAGGATGAGCTTAGCAAATGAAAAACGTCATGAAAATACAAATTCAAACAAAACATATACATTATGCTTTTACAAATTACAAACCAATAGAAACACATAAACCTTAACAAATTAACTCCAAAGACAACAACTGTACAGTTACATAGCATTAGCAATCACCACCTCCACAGGAAAACACACACAAGATGGTGGTTATGAATATACAAATCCAAACAGAACATATGACATTATGTTTTTACAAATTACAAACCAATAGAAACACATAAACCTTAGCAAATCAACTCCAAAGACAACAACTATACAGTTACATAGCACCATCGTATCTCTCCCAAGATGAAAACTGCCAATAACACCAATCAAGGGATGTTCACAATAAATAGATGTCGGTTCACAAAGAACAACTAGCTTAGAGATATTATGAAGTTAAAATAATTGTTTCACATAAAAAAGAAAAAGAAAAAAAAACTCTAATGAAGGGGATCATCTATTTTAGGTATTGTAATATAGAGAAACCATTTCCAATTAATTGGACAACATAAATTATTAAATATTGATGTAATAATATGAATGAAAAATTATAGAGCCATCAAAATGGACCGATCTATCTATAGAACGTGCAAATGGAATAGGCTATATTAGATTTGGCATTTTATTTTCAGTTTTTCACCCCCAATTCCCGATTTGTTTAATTATTTATGCATCTTTGTTTTAATTTTCCATTTTCATACATATTTGTTTTAGCTTTATTTATCACTTTATGCATCTTTGTTTTCATTTAGATCCATTAGGGCCTTTTTGCTTTTGGAAATGTTTCCTTATTTTCATTTTAAGTTTTTATTTTCTGAAATACATTTTTATTTTCAGTTTCTAAATTTTAGAAAATATATTTGGTTTACAAAACTGAAAACCATTTCTAAAAAATGAATTCGTTTCTTGTTTATTTTCAATAAGGGTTCAAATAATTTATCTCTCTCTCTCTATACATATATAGAAGAATAGCTAGTTTGCTATTATCAGTTTCTGTAGATTAGAAATCCCATATATGTAAGAAAACTCCATATAGTATTACTCTCTCATTTTTAGATCACTTTACCATTTACACAATTGCACATATTAGATTCAAGAAAAAATTTGTATGACTCACTTAAATCAAAGAGACAAAAAAAAAAAAAAAGATTTTTTGGCTGGTCATATAGTATATTATTTTCCCAGATTTGCTTTTAGTTTCCTGTGTGTTTTTTTTGACCTACCAATCAACTTCCCAGCTGTCAAGTTGGCTTTGATTTTCTTTCCCAATTCCTCTCATCCTTAGTCCTTACCAACGATGGCGAAGGTAAATTAATTAGGCTTAATTACAATTTTGGTCTTCATATTTTAACCACTTGAACGTTTTGGTTCCCCTTCTTTAAAAATGAACTATTAAGTCATTCTATATTCATAAAATGTACAAGTTTACTCTATTTACCTTTAAGTCAAAATTTTTAGGTTTATTTCAATGTGTAAAGTTCTCTGATTCATAATCTCACCGTTCAGATTGAAGAGCTACATCTTATGAACATTCTCACTAAATTTGAGCTCGATCTAACGGTGAAACTCAGCCCAAAATACCAAAATCATAAGTTTTCATCTAACCAAAAATTTAGACTTATTCACCGTTAGATCGAGCTAAAATTTAATGGAAAGATTCACAAGACGTAACTCTTCAATCTGAACGGTGAGATTATGAATAAGAGAACTTTACACCTTAAAATAAACCTAAGAATTTTGATTTAAATAGACTAAACTTGTACATTTTATGAATAGAGAGGGATTCAATAGTTCATTTTTAAAGAAGGAGGACCAAAACGTTCAAGTGTTTAAAATAGGGGACAAAAATTGTAATTAAGCTAATTAATTAAATACATGAAAAGTGAGAAACTTGTCAGCAAAGTTTGATTTATGATATGCTTTGTGGAGCTCTTGGTTGGGACTGTGAAATGTCGAACTGAGTTTGCAGCTGGAGTGAGAGAGAGAGAAAGAAAGAAAGAAAGAACGCAGTGAACCATGGTGGTAAGGAAAGTGGGCAAGTATGAGATTGGGAGGACAATTGGTGAGGGAATCTTTGCGAAGGTTAAGTTTGCTCAGAACAGAGACTGGTGAGAGTGTCGCCATGAAAGTACTCGACGGTAGCACCATCATCAAGCACGTTTGCTTGCTTCTGGACATGCTTCACCTATCGTGGATGAAGAGAAGACTTAAAACTCTTTTTCATTTTAATTACAAAATTGACACATTATTTTCACTAATTTTTATTATAATTACAAAATTGTCATAGTATTTTAACTTCTTTATTTTTTATTTTTTAAAATTTGAGAAGAAAACACGTCACCTTTCTAGATTTAGACTCAATTTAAAAAATATTTTTAGTATAATATTTTCATTAAATTCAACCAAACATATTTTTAGACCTGTTTTCTATTTTCACTAAAAATAAAAATAGAAATAACTCTAACAAACGGGGCCTTAACAATTTAACTCAAATAATCAAAACCATAAAGTAAAAATGCTCAAAACCTTCTTAGCTTCAAGCCTAATTTTAAATAGTAGTAATAAAAAAAAAAAGAAAAAAAAGATAGCGCCCATGGCTGGCCATTTAGCCCGTAACCTACATAGGGCCAAGTTGGGCTAGCCATTGATTGGTTCATTTGAAAATCAAGCCGTGTCAAGTTGAATTGGCCCGACACATTTTGATAACTCAAGAAAATTATATATTAAATTAATCTTTTTATACTTAAAAGAAAAAAATTATTAATTGACACCAACTCCTTGTCAACAAGAGATAATTTTATAATTTCTAGTTTGTATGATTACTCTGTTCGATGAATATTTCTATCTTTGACAAAAGAAAAATAAGAAATAATTTTCTTTTTCATTTATATTCTTTGCCTTCTGTTTCTCTCTACTTTATTTTTAATTTAATTAAAAACCAAAAGTTTTGCCTAATATTCATAATAAATGTCGAGATTGAAAAATCGAAAAATAAAAATTTTCCTTAAAAAAATATTATCATAAAAATAACTTTTCAATAAGATAAATCCTTACAAATTATCTGCTTAATAAATTATATTAACAATTAAAAAAATTAACAGCATTATATTACCTTTCACCAAGGTCCCCAAACCAGGATTCCAAACTCTTAAACTGCCTTGGCCACCATGTGTAATGTACTTAGCTTTCACCCTTTAGGTGGTAATGGTATTGAATTGCAGGGCTTAGTATGTAATTCAATACCATCAAATATCAAACATCATAAATTAACGTCTCTCAAATATAAGATTACATGAAATCTATTAATTTTTTTTTTAATTTTAATTATAACTCTAATTTCAAACACAAAACTCACAAACCTTAAATAAGATTCTAAGATACCAAACATCTCCTTATTTAGATACCAAACATCTTATTTCAATGGAGGGGTAGGATGCATCTCATTTAATTCATAGGACCCAGTGAGCATTGACTTTCGTTGTGGGGTTTTAAGTCAACAATCTCTGCCATAAAATAACAAAGGAATTCTTGTTTTTAATTCATTAGAATATTTTCTATAATACAACCAAATTGAAATATCATGGAATCATAAATGATAAATCTAGTAGGAATTTTTTTTTTGTTTACACCTAAAGTATTCTTACACTTTTAGATATAAGATTAATTTTTGTTCGAAATAAGAACAATAATTAATAAATTTCTCTTAACAAGTGCGACTNAAAAATTTAAATTGAAAACTTTTCGCTTAAAATGTCTTAGAGCTCAGTTTGCTTTCACTAAGCCAATACCTTAATAAATCCATTAAGAATTGATTAGTCAAAATTAGGATATGTCTTAACACGCAACCATTAAATTTTTCTCAAAATATGTAAATTTTGTATTTGAATTTTGAATAAAAAATTATAGTTAAAATATAAAAACATAAAAGGTATCATAACATTCCATTAAATCAAATAACTAGTAATTAAAGTCGCGTGATATGTAAATTGTTATCCATGTTTATGAGTTTTGTAATAAATTTATAATCATAATTATATATTTATATATATATATATATANGTAACTCACGTAGGGCCTAGTCTCATTGAATCTTTACAATACAACTAGGGATGACAATTTGCCCTATAGTTGATGGGGCTCAGTTACTTTTACCCAATCGAGTACGGGTATAAGGTAAAAAAAATAGGGATAGGGATGATGATGGGTAATTTTATGGGTAATTTGATGGGCAAGGGCGGGGATGAGGAAGTGCCGCCCCATCCTGCCCCGTACTGTACATAAATAAATAAATAAATATATTTTTAGAGATATATATATATATATATATATATATANTTTTTCTTAGCTATAATTTCATGTTCAAATATGTAAATTGTAAATTTCGAGGACAACCTTAATACTATATTTTTTGTTTTTGTTTTAAAGATGCATGCACGACTGCATAAAGACTTCACCATTTATGCATCTAATCACATAGAAGCAGTGGTGAAGCTAGACTATAAATTTAGCTGAGTCAAACTATAAATTTAGCTAAGGTGAAAGTTCAATTACACAAAAAAATTTATGCAAGAATTAAAAAAAAGAAAAAAAGAATCAAAATAGGCAACAAGTCAGTGAATAGAAGGACCAAAATTGTATTTAAACTTAATGCAACTGCGAGTAAGTTTCTAAGAGTTTGGTTCTCTAATGAGCATTATCTTTCTACAGTTGAAAGGAACAATTAAGTATCAACTCTACTCAATTTCCTATTTATGGTAGAAGTGAAGATAGTCAAGGTTCATGTGTGAACTTGAACACTGCTCAATGTGCTTGTGTGGTACGTCAAATGCTTGGTTGGCATTAAATTATTGTTGCCATATGATGCAAACGAGGATGAGATTGATAGGTTTATGGACATGGAATTTTTGTTAAGTTTAATTATTTATGTCATTAAACCATGACCATGTAAAAGTGGGGAAAAATCTATCAGTTTCAAAGGGTCATTGCCCAAGTATTGGTCTGAGTTAAGAGTACATAATTCCACAAATACAATTATGGTGATGAACAGGCGTAGAACATACGCTTGACTTCCAATACACAGGTCTTTCTTTTCTTATCCTGAGTTCTAGGCTAAGCTAGTTTTTCTGAGATAATCATTTCTCCCTTTTAGTAGTTAATTCCTAATAAGGTCAGTGTGTCCCTTCACAATTTCCCTCTCTATCTTTAAATCTAATGCAAATGTGCGTAAGTTTTTAAGAGTTTGGTTCTATAATAAGCATTATTTCTAGAGTCGAAAGGAACAATTAAGTACCAACTCTATTTAATTTCCTATATATGGTAGAAATGAAGATAGTGAAGGATGATGATTCATGTGTGAACTTGGAAACTGCTCGCCGTGTGTGGTACTTCAAATCCTTCAAGAATGGAAAGAGTGAGACCTGAAAAAAGAGTAAAGAGAGAGTGACATGTGGAACACACAAGAGTGTATCCTTTCCCCTTCCCACTAACTTTGGTGGGCAACAGTTCACTGCCCAAGTCTTGGTCTAAGTCAAGAGCTCATAATTCCACAAATGTAATTATTGTGATGAACACGCATAGAAGACTTGACCTCCAAGTCAATGAAGGCTACATACAAATATGAGATGGCTTAGTCTTGAGATAAAAAGTTGAAGTCGGTAAAATAATACTCAGTTTGTATCTACTATGCCAATACAATGTGATATTAAGTAGTTTGTAAATAGTATTTCTCGATAATATCACATGTAATTTATCCAATTATATTTTAAGCGTGTTAAATACTACTTAAATGAGAATATATTAGGGGAGTCGCTATTTTTTCATTTGATTTTGTTAATGCAATACTATATTTAATGTCTAAATATAATATAAATTAATTTATCCTCNGTATCTACTGTGCCAATACAATGTGATATTAAGTAGTTTGTAAATAGTATTTCTCGATAATATCACATGTAATTTATCCAATTATATTTTAAGCGTGTTAAATACTACTTAAATGAGAATATATTAGGGGAGTCGCTATTTTTTCATTTGATTTTGTTAATGCAATACTATATTTAATGTCTAAATATAATATAAATTAATTTATCCTCAATTTTAAAAATCCTCATTTAATGTCTCGTCCCACCCTGTCCCGTCCTATATTGTACATAAATAAATAAATAAATAATATATATGCATATATATAAATTAGACCTCGTAGTGTTTCCATGCAATAGGTGTACCATCTTCCCAAGTGTAGGGTATAGTAGAATTAGACCCTTTGACACTCTATCTCGTGGGATCCAGTAGAGGCAACTTTGATTTTACCTTTTTTCTTCCTTTCCCATTGGTGGGCTTCACTTGGAAATTTGGGCTCCCTGCTGCTAACTCTATTTAATTTTAATCCCCCTTCATAGTGAAGGAAAATGGAGCTAGGCTTTGATTCTAACTAAACATTTTCAATTCCTAGGAGATAACTAGTCAGTGTCTAGTTCACATACCCTTTGAACAATGTGAGCAAAATGTATATTTGGCCATAGAAAATGCGTTACTGAGACATTCTTGCTCAAATTTCCCATGACAATGAAATGAGCTACTTTAATACTTACATAATTCGAGTTCTAAAACCTAGCCTTTGTAAAATTGGTCGTTTTTAATCCAGTAAAAAGATGTAGAAAGAAGGACAAGCGTTGGATTAAAAAGTGTGGCATTATAATTTGAGAGTCTAATGACACATTCCTAGTTGTGTGTAAAGAACTATGTAGCTTGCACATGAATGACTGCTCATTGCAGACAAAGGTTATGCATAATTTTTTAAGTTGAATATATTTATGATTTCTACTTTTTGGCGTTTACTTAATTTATATCTATGGAGGTACTGTATCTCTATCAATATATTGCAATTTTCTTTCTTATCTATGTCTACCTAGATGGCGAAAAGATTGTGCTTCAACTGGAACTTCAACTTAATTTTCTTTTTTTTGGTTTTGTAGAACTTGGAGAGTGGTTCAACTTCAACCAACATTAGAACTTTATGAATTATGCTTATTCTAATTGTTTGGAGCTTTTTATGCTTATTCTAATTTTTTAGAGGCTTTTATAATTGTCTAAGAACAATTTTTATAATTTTGTTTGAATATTATTTATTTTATTATTGTTGCTTGAGGGTATTTTAAATTTTTGATTATGTTATTTAAAGATTATTTATATTATTTTGTTTGATTAAACTTAAATTTCAATTAAAAATCATCATCGATGAATTAAACTTATAAATTGTGTATATTTAAAAAAATATAGTCGTATTCGGAAATGAGTGGAGCATGAGTCAAGTGGATGGGGCGGGAATGGAACTTGTTGAAAAATCCCTGCTGGGAATGCGTCCGGAATGGGGCAAGGGATGTCCTTCGGCGATGGAGACGGGGAGTGCCGGCTCAGCCAGGGATTTTTTCTGGCCAGACGAGGTTTATGGGACCCGTGGAGAAGCTTCATCCCTATCGACTTCCACGGAGAATCATGCCTCAAGCTTAGTTTTGTAAATGATTTAAATTTCATGGCTGCATTTGTTTTCCTTTTATCTCTATAGTGGTTATGATGCTGTTGGAGCTTAGTTTTCTAAATTTGGCTGTTGGTTTGTTATTGATTGGTGGGTGGATTGGGGTTTATATAAGAAATATTGAAACTTGTCAATTGTATGATTTATGTTGTTGGAGTTGTTGTAAACGTGAATATACTTCAAGATCAATGAAATTCTTTATGAAGAATTTCCTTCAAGTTCAAAACTAATTCTAGATACCTTGCAATATTAGGCATTTCNGAGACGGGGAGTGCCGGCTCAGCCAAGGATTTTTTCTGGCCAGACGAGGTTTATGGGACCCGTGGAGAAGCTTCATCCCTATCGACTTCCACGGAGAATCATGCCTCAAGCTCGTGCTCTCCTTCGACTTCGATAGAAGTCTCCCCATCTGCTAAGGGGTTAAATTTTAACATAACCAGAGTACCGTAACAGAGTAGAAAATGAAAATTTTAGTCCATTCCAAGAGCAAAGAGCTCATACGACACTTCAATAGTTCAATAGAGTGAGATTTAACGGAAGAGTAAATGCAATTTCCGTGGGATTAAAAAAAATAAAATAAAATAAAATTCCCCGCCCTCTCACTCTTTTCTCTCCTTTGAATCTTTTTCATCTTCTTCCACGGCCTCTCTCACTCTGGCTCAGTGTCACAGAAACTGCGAAATTATTGGAGTAGTAAAGGACTAGAATAAGGAACCAGAAGCCGCCATTTCTTGTATCTTTCTTCATCGTCAGCTAGCTTCTTCTTTTATCTTTGCGGTGCTGATATTGAAGACTTGGACCAAGTTTTGGTCAGTCAACGGCTCAGGTATGAAGCTCTGTTTCTACATAGATTTTGGTTGATCTCTGAAGAATTATTCTGCTTCTTGCATGGATAAATTTTGTAAATGATTTAAATTTCATGGCTGCATTTGTTTTCCTTTTATCTCTATAGTGGTTATGATGCTGTTGGAGCTTAGTTTTCTAAATTTGGCTGTTGGTTTGTTATTGATTGGTGGGTGGATTGGGGTTTATATAAGAAATATTGAAACTTGTCAATTGTATGATTTATGTTGTTGGAGTTGTTGTAAACGTGAATATACTTCAAGATCAATGAAATTCTTTATGAAGAATTTCCTTCAAGTTCAAAACTAATTCTAGATACCTTGCAATATTAGGCATTTCTTCTCATAAGATTTTTTGGTGACTTTTGAGAATAGCCTGATATCCTATAAAATTGAAGCTGCTTTCTTTTGTTAGTTGTTATAAATTTCCTGGCTTCAATCTTCTTGATGCAATCATAATAATGATAACAATAGCTGGATCTGACCCATTTGAGAATAACCCTACAAATTGAAACAAAATTGTGGATGTTGCTCTATTTTCATTATTTACTTCGAGGGGTTGGCCAAGAGTTATGGTGGAAAGCATCAGTTCTATCTTGCATCATATATGGTAAATCTTATTGCATCATATATGGTAAATCTTATTTTGTTAACTCTATATTCATCCAGGTAGGTGAGATTCTTCAGTGAAGCATAGTGATTTATCAGTGAAATCAGGACGAAATGATTTTTTGACCTGGAGGATTGCCATGTTTGAGGATATCACATGCTGCAGGAGCTCTCGTCGATTTCCTTTCAGTTCAAGATAACCAACAAAGCTGATTCTTGAATTTGAGGGATGCAGGAGGAGGTAAATCTTGAAGATCCCTCTGATGGAGTTCTGGAGGAGAATAAACAGAGACAGGGGGTTTGTGGTTGTCTCTGTGTTCCCATACATTGGTTTAATATGCTTTCCAGGGAAATGCATTGGAGTTTTGTACTTGGGGTGATTGTTGTTTATGGAATGAGTCAGGGACTAGGTGGAGCTCTTGCTGCTGTTGGCACTAAGTACTATATGAAAGATGTTCAGAACGTGCAGCCATCAGAAGCACAGGTTTATGCAGGAATTACATCTATTCCTTGGATGGTCAAGCCTCTGTGGGGTCTTCTGACTGATGTTCTCCCAATTTTTGGGTATCGTAGACGACCTTATTTCATTTTAGGAGGTATATATCATGCCACTTGAATATCTGCTCTCACTTTGACATGTTAAAATTTTAGATATTAAACTGAAGACAATGAAATGTTAAATTCAGTTTTAGGTGGGAATTTTAGATTATTTGTTCACTATTTTACAGCTATTATATCATTGCTGGATATTTGCTCGGATGATTTATGTGAAACTGGTAAGCTAAATGGTTGGTAAGCATAGTACTGGTAGTTGAAGCTGAGCAAATGTTGATGATAAAACAAGAAAATTGCAGTTAGATGTAATGCAAGAGATGAATCAAATACAGCATCAAGTTGGAGTTTCTAATAAATTTCATTTGTGGAGTGGAATCTAAATATCCATTTTCTTTTAGTATATTTCTCTTTAAGATTTGGATCAGGTTAATAAGTCAGGATCTAAGTGATGCTAAAGCAGTTTTGGGCTGGGTATATCAGATAGCTGGAAGTATGGGATATTGTCTCTTAATTAGTTCACATTCACTGTGGAGTATGGACATGCTTAGATATCACGGAACTTGGGTTAGGGTACTTGATATAGAGTCTGTCTGTCAATAACAAGTCACATATTATTGTAATGTAGCATCAGTGGATAAGCATAGGTGGCACAGTCTTCTATGTGAGATCAAGGTGGAAAGCCAGGTGCATTTGTATAAGAAGCTTTAGTATGAATACATGTGCACACTTGCATGGACCATACCATATCTTACCGAAGGAGCTATTATGTTCCTGAATTTCAACCAAGAGACTTCCATACACTGTCATCTAGAATTGTGAAATATCATCTGAATCATGTCCTTCCATTTATCTTTTGCTTTTTATCCAATTAGATTGAGTAACTACTGTTGCTATATGATGTCCTTAACCGGGGATTAAGGTGATGTAGATTCTAGCAATATGAACTTTTTCTTTTAATATTATTATACAAATGTAAAAAAGCATGAGAGCAAGTTAACTTTTCTTTAGACAAACTTTGAAATAGAAGGTTTACAAACTGGATTAAAATTTAATTGTTTCTATTGTCATGAGTATCTTATTGATAACATTGTCCTCTTTTACAAATTATTGTTGAAAGCAAGCATTGCTCTGAGGGATGATGGAGAGACTTAGAACTTGTTTCATTGACACTTTAGTCTTACAACTGTTCCTCTATTTGATTTCTACAGGTTGTCTAGGCGTTATCTCCATGCTTTTGTTATCTTCGCATGAAAACCTGCATCTTGTATTGGCTCTGTTGGCATTGACAGCTGGAAGTGCTGGGGTGGCAGTAGCAGATGTGACTATTGATGCCTGTGTGGCACAGAATAGTATCTCTCATCCTTCACTTGCTGCTGACATGCAAAGCTTATGTGCCTTTAGTTCTTCTATTGGAGCATTATTAGGATTCTCCATTAGTGGTATCTTTGTTCACCTTCTAGGCCGTATGGTTAGTCTGTTGAAACATACATTTTCATAAATTTGCAAAATTTTCCTTGTCTTTTATGTATTGAATTAGTTGTAGTTTAATGGAAGAGCTTTTTCCTCTCAATTAGGGGGTGTTCGGTTTGATGACAGTTCCAGCTGGACTTGTAATTTTGGTTGGATTTCTGCTTGATGAACCTCATACGCCCAACTTTGCTTACAGAGAGGTATTGTTAGTTATTTAATCATGTCATTTTTGTGTTCCTAATAAGTAAACAATCTAAAATTCTATGTTGTTTTATATGCATAATCTGATATTCTATTTTGCGTTTAGGTAACTCAAAAGTTTCTTGAATCTGGCAAGGCTATGTGGACAACTTTGAAGAGTGAAGATGTATGGAGGCCTTGTTTATACATGTACTTATCCTTTGCATTGAGTTTGAATATCCTTGAAGGAATGTTCTATTGGTATACGGAATCAAAGGACGGGCCATCTTTTTCTGAGGTATTTTGGTAGGCATTAATTGATTGATATGGTTTGGAGAATAAGTATATTCTATCTTCTCTTTTATATGGTGTGGAGTCTCATGGCTCCTTCCACCTTGGAAAAGATTAGCCATGCCGTTATGGGAACTTTGACATAGTTAAAATATTTTGATATTGGATCCTTATGATTCTAACTTTACTTGTGGCACACTTCTACCTTGACATGGTTGAAATATTTTGATATGATGAAAATATCTTTCTTTGGTATGGGAACGTTGTTAACTATTCAGTATACTTCTTGTTAGAGCATGAATCATGTTATATGGCAGGCTTAGAATGCTACTAACCTTTATCATTTATCTTCCTTATACAGGAAAATGTTGGTTTTATATTTTCGATTGGTTCAGTGGGTTACCTATTAAGTGCAATACTATTTCAATATGCTCTTAAAGATTATGCATTCAGAGACTTGCTCTTCTGGACTCAGTTGCTTTATGGTTTATCAGGCATGCTAGATCTGATTCTGGTCTTGAGATTGAACTTGAAATTTGGTGTACCAGATTATTTATTTGTTGTGATGGTTGAAAGTATATCTCAAATGACTAATAGACTAAGTGGATGCCTATGCTTGTACTCAGCTCAAAGCTTTGCCCCTCAGGTATTGAAGGCACTTTCTTTGCTCTCCTAATGTCAATTGACCATGTTGGGATGTTCTCAGCATCATGGGGAGGAGGTCTTTTACTCCACATGCTAAAAGTTACACGAACACAGTTTGATAATCTCTGGTTAGCTATTTTGATCCGCAACATATTGAGAATCACTCCACTTTGCCTGCTGTTTTTGGTACCTAGAACTGATCCCAATCCTTACATGCTTCAAAGTGACTTGAGTTCAAAAGAGGATGTTGAAACCACAGAAAATGATAATATTGGATTGGTCTCCCTGGTAAACAATGTTGATGGTAAATAGGCAAGCAAAAATCATTCTTTTAGATTCTGAATTTTGAAGATATGAAGCAATTATTGCTTTGAGGTTGTCAAGAGATGTGGAAAAAAATTTGAGGAAAGCTTCAAGCGGCTAGATTGTATAATCATTGCATTTATCTCTTACTGTCATATGTTCTTTTCCAAATATCTGCTGCAACATTGTAATATCAGTTGTCAGTTTGATGCCAACAAATGAAAAACTCTAAACAGGTAATGAAGATGTGTTCTTGCTTATCCTTGCTCTGTTTGGTATATGCTGGCTTTCAATTTTCTCCCATCATCAATTCTCTTCTCCCTTCCTTTTTGTTCCCTGTGGTTTGATTATCTGATTTACACCACACTCCTTGAAAGTTCTCTTTGCAAAACAATTTCTATGTAGAAATTATAGACAAACTCATCATGAACCTTTGATGAGTATGCAAAACAAGCAATGTAAATCTTTGTTTTCTATCATTACGTTATAGTCAAATGGATATAAAACCAGCAATATGAATTTTAGTTCTGTCACCTATATAATTTCCACTCACTTGCACATAATATATATATTGAAATTTGGCAACATCAGCTTTGAAGGCTGTAACCACGACATTGTGGTCAATGATGGCCGTGAAGAGAGTGTTAGGAATTGAAACTGTGAAAGCATTGGTGGTTGGTCCTACCAAATGTAGAGAAAGCTAGAGCAAGTGTTTGTGGATCAGGACTGTATTGGAATTGCACAAGTCCCTTTGATTGAATCTTGAGTGAAGAGCCTATTGGCTGTGTGAAATGGCTTAACACTTCCACCTGGATATTGAGTATTGGAAAACAAACATAAACAACCAAACAAACTTATAATATAACTAAGGATGTATTAGCTTTACCTACCTATCTATGTAGGGCTGCTGGGTTTTGGCCCTTTCTTCAAACCTCAGTTTCACTTCCTTGTTATGGAGATCAACACTTGCTACCAATAGGAGTGGCTTTTTGTATACTCCAATTTTCAATCACTTTTCCCTTTATCTCTCACTGGGTTTGGGGAGTGGGGGAGTAAAAGTGTAGCAATAGTTTTAACATTTTGTTATTAAATAATATCTCAAAGACCTATAAAGAAGGGATAAAATGGTTAGGGGAGGCTAGAGCTGGTGCTCTGGTACTTCCTCTAACGCTCAAGTCAGCCGTAAAAGACCAAGAGTGAAAAAGGATTGAATATTTGAGAGAAGTCCTAGAGAAAAACTTACTAAAACATCAAAGATGACATAATCTTTTTATTATACTGAAATATAGATACTAACACATTTAAAGCACATTGTATTTCCTTTGTCCATATGTAAAGTTCCTAGCTTAATTATACTAATACACAACCATGAACCATCAATATTGACGGTCCTTTTCATAATGCAGATAATATAATTCCTTGAATGTTAATTAAAAAAGGACGAGCTTAGCAAATGGAAAACGTCATGAAAATACAAATCCAAACACAACATATTACAAACCAATAGAAACACATAAGCCTTAACAAATTAACTCCAAAGACAACGACTGTACAATTACATGGCATTAGTAATCACCACCTCCACAGGAAAACACACACAAGATGGTGGTTATGAATATACAAATCCAAACAGAACATATGACATTATGTTTTTACAAATTACAAACCAATAGAAACACATAAACCTTAGCAAATCAACTCCAAAGACAACAACTATACAGTTACATAGCACCATCGTATCTCTCCCAAGATGAAAACTGCCAATANCCAAAGACAACAACTGTACAGTTACATAGCATTAGCAATCACCACCTCCACAGGAAAACACACACAAGATGGTGGTTATGAATATACAAATCCAAACAGAACATATGACATTATGTTTTTACAAATTACAAACCAATAGAAACACATAAACCTTAGCAAATCAACTCCAAAGACAACAACTATACAGTTACATAGCACCATCGTATCTCTCCCAAGATGAAAACTGCCAATAACACCAATCAAGGGATGTTCACAATAAATACATGTCGGTTCACAAAGAACAACTAGCTTAGAGATATTATGAAGTTAAAATAATTGTTTCACATAAAAAAGAAAAAGAAAAAAAAACTCTAATGAAGGGGATCATCTATTTTAGGTATTGTAATATAGAGAAACCATTACCAATTAATTGGACAACATAAATTATCAAATATTGATGTAATAATATGAATGAAAAATTATAGAGCTGTCAAAATGGATCGATCTATTTATAGATCGTCCAAATGCAATATGCATTTTATTTTTAGTTTAATTATTTATGCATCTTTGTTTTCATTTAGATCTATTAGGGTCTGTTTGCTTTCGTAAATGTTTCTTTATTTCTATATTCAGTTTTTATTTCCTGAAATATATTTTTATTTTTAGTTTTTAAATTATAAAAAACATGTTTGATTTGCAAAGCTGAAAACTATTTCTAAAAAATGAATTTGTTTCTTGTTTATTTTCAATAAGGTTTCAAATAATCTCTCTCTCTCTCTCTCTATATATATATATATATATATATATATTTTTCCTAGATTTGCTTTTAGTTTCCTGTGTTTTTTTGACCTACCAATCAACTTCCCAGCCGCCAAGTGGGCTTTCATTTTTCTTTTCCAATTCCTCTCATCCTTAGTCCTTACCAACGACCGCGAAGGTAAATTAATTAAATACATGAAAAGTGAGAAACTTGTCAGCAAAGTTCGATTTCTGATATGCTTTGTGGAGCTCTTGGTTGGGACTGTGCAATGCCGAACTGAGTTTGCAGCTGGAGTGAGAGAAAGAGAGAAAGAAAGAAAGCAGCGAACCTTTGCGAAGGTTAAGTTTGCTCAGAACAGAGACTGGTGAGAGTGTCGCCATGAAAGTACTCGACGGTAGCACCATCATCAAGCACGTTTGCTTGCTTCTGGACATGCTTCACCTATCGTGGATGAAGAGAAGACTTGAAACTCTTTTTCATTTTAATTACAAAATTGACACATTGTTTTTACTAGTTTTCATTATAATTACAAAATTGTCAATATGTTTTCAGTTTTTTATTTCCTATTTTCAAAAATTTGAGAAGGAAACACATGACATTTTCAAATTTTAGCTCAATTTAAGAAATATTTTCAGCAAAACATTTATATTAAATTCAACCAAATACATTTTTAAGTCAATTTTCTGTTTTCACTTAAAATAAAAATAGAAAATAGCTCAAACAAACGAGCCTTAACAATTTAACTCAAATAGCTAAAACCATAGAGTAAAAATGCTCAAAACCTTCTTAGCTTCAACCCTAATTTTAAATAGTAACAACCAAAAAAATGTTAAAAAAAAATGGGGCCCAAGGCTGGCGTATTTAGCCCGTAACTCACGTAGGGCTTAGCTGGACTAGCCATTAATTGGTCCATTTGAAAATCGAGCCGTGTCAAGCTGAATTAGCCTTGCACATTTTGACGACTCTAGAAAATTATACATTAAATTAATCTTTTTATACTTAAAGAAANCGTATTTAGCCCGTAACTCACGTAGGGTTAGCTGGACTAGCCATTAATTGGTCCATTTGAAAATCGAGCCGTGTCAAGCTGAATTAGCTTTGCACATTTTGACGACTCTATAAAATTATATATTAAATTAATCTTTTTATACTTAAAAGAAAAAAATTATTAATTGACACCAACTCCTTGTCAACAAGAGATAATTTTATAATTTCTAGTTTGTATGATTAATCTGTTCAATGAATATTTCTATCTAGAAAAATAAGAAATAATTTTCTTTTTCATTTATTGTCTTTGCCTTCTATTTCTCTCTACTTTATTTTAAATTTATGTAAATACCAAAAGTTTTGCCTACTATTCATAATAAATGTCGAGATTGAAAAATCGAAAAAGAAAAATTTGCCTTAAAAAAAATATTATTATAAAAATAACTTTTCAATAAGATAAATCCTTACAAATTATCTGCTTAATTAAATTATATTAACAATTAAAAAAAGTAACAGTAATATTACCTTTCACCAAGGTCCTCAAACCAGGATTCCAAACTCTTCTACTGCCTTGGCCACCATTGTTCAGTATGGTTTTCAAATTGAGGGACATGAGTAATCTTCTGTTTAGGTGGGGACATTCAACTATGTGCAGTTCTTGCAGAGATGTCACATAATGCATCCTTTCAGGCAGAGACCTCAGGCTAGGCAAATGTCGAAGATAGAGGCATTTGAGGGATGGGAAGAATGGTGATGAGCTACTAGCATCACTGCTACTGTTGTCAATGTGAAGATACAATGGTGGGAGATGTTGCAATCTTAGGCAGCTCAATATGGTAATGCCAGTCAAATTTGCGAGAGAGGAGACCCAACCTGGGATCACCACACCACCAAATGCTATTATAGGTAACTTTTGGATGTTGTGATGTGGCTCTAGACCTTCTAGAACCATAGCATCTTCAGCAACCTCATTGTCACTATGATCATCTACTGGCCAACCCCATCTCAATACCAATTCTTCATGGCTTCTCCATTAAACTTAGAGCCTTAACATCTGCTTTTGTTATTTCGTAAGCATTCTGTCTATACCCATTATCAAAGCTCAATCACCTTTGGCCCATCTTGGCCTAATCACCCACATTACTAAAATACCTTTCATGCCTCAATAAATACTGCATTTGTCACAAGTATTATCACTTTTTTGGACTCTCATCATTTATTACTTCACCTACTTGAAACTGACCTAACTTGACTTTTGTAGTCTGAGTATTCCCAACACAGCCCTTAGTTCACTCATGCTCATTGTGTAGTTCAGACCTGAATCAAATCACCCGACCTAATCCCCTGACCTTAACACAAGCATCGTCACATTCCATGTTTGAAATCTCTTGATTTCCTCTCAAATTGTTTAGCCCACTTAATTCAGTTGCCTTGCCACCAAGTCTAAAAGACTTATCCAATACAAACAATGATGGTGTCTGGAGACAAGTCAATGCCCCCAATCCATGCGGCATATATATGAGTTAATCCACAATCACTCAACTCAAGATGCCTAAGACTTGTCAACTTCCAAACATCTCTCGGTAACTCTTTCAACCTAGTACAAAAAGTGATATTCAGTGTCTGCAAATCCAGTAGGCTGGTAATAGATTCAGGAAGCACCTCAAGGAAAATATTGTGTGAAAGATCGAGATAATGTAGATGCTTTAGCCTACCAATACAAGTTGGAAGTGTCCTAAACTCAAATCCATAGAGATCCAAAGCACGTATTGCTGAAGATTTGACAAAATCAAAGTGGATTTGTCCCAGTCCAAGTTTTGAGAACGCAGCAAAAGAAGTGTTCTTAATTTGTTTGGCTTCAATAAAGAAGCTGGACCTTCCCATGCACCATCCAAACTAAAACATAATGAAAGATGGCGTAATCGTTCGTTGATGTTTTCTCCATTTTGACTGCATATGGTATCAACTCCAGCAACTGACTTTGCTAGGTCATGCATTTTGCAGCTTTCTATATCACCTAATTCATCATTTTCTATGTTCTGAAAGAAAGATCTACATACTAAATCCATAAAATACTCATGAGCAATATCTTCCACACATCTAATTTCATCTGACTCAATAAATCCTTGGGCAATCCACAAACGAATCAATTCCTCCCTATACATTGTGTGGTCCTTTGGAAACAATGAACAATAAGGAAAACAACTCTTTAAATGTACGTTAGGGCAGATGAATATAACTTACTTTGAGTATTTCATTGATTCTCATAAGGTCATTATTCTTGAATTTTAACCAATCCTTTTCAGAAACATTGGAATACAATAAGCTTCCAATACATCTAATGGCCAAAGGAACCCCTCCACATTTTTCGACAATTTCTATTAATTTTTTATTATCCGAATTTTTCCCATTTTCAAAAGTTAATTGAGTGAACTTTCCCCTAACAATTTAAGTTTTTAGGTTGAATCGATATTTGACAGACCGTTCATCAGCTAGACCCTTTAAAAACGAAGGTGAATATGTGCCAGTTATATTGGCCACCGTCTCAAGGTGTGTGGTTACAATAATTTTACTTCCCTTTCCTCCATCCATCAACAAAGTCTTCAGTTTAAACCATTTTTCTTGACTCTCACTCCATATGTCATCTAATACAAGTAAATATCTCTTCCACCCAAATTTTCTCCTCATGGCCTTTTGCACTTTATCCATCTCACAATTATTTGTATCTCCTATGATCTTTTGAGCAATTATTTGGGCATCAAATTCATCAGACACACGCACCCACATTTGTTGCTCAAAATGACTTCGAACTGCCTCATCATTATATACTAGTTGAGCAAGTGCAGTTTTCCCTAGTTGATTTGTGGGTTTCAATTCTGCCTTAATTCCTATGGAATTATTATTTGCTTTGTTTCTCTGCAATGTCTAGCATTGTTTGTGGAGGCTATAAAGTTACTCTCTACAAATACAAGTGATTCCTTTCTTAACTTGGGCATGTGTGTAAAGTTACTTGCAGAGTGATGCATATATATAAAACAAGTTGTAAAGACAAAAAATAATTGCTTGCATGGTTTGTGGGTTTCCCATATTGCTTTAATTACTATGGAATTATTATTTGCTTTGTTTCTCTGCAATCTTTAGCTTTGGCTGTGGAGACTACGAAGTTACTTCTCTACAAATAAAAGCGTTTGTTTCTTTTGTTTGGCCTTTTCTCAAGAATGACTTTTACAGATTCCAAGACATAAAAATAGACAAAAACAATAAAATGGGTATATCTTTTACATGAAAAAAAAAAACAATTTTTTTACCCAAAAAAATTAAAATGACAATTTTACTACATTAAATTAACATAAAGCTAAAGTAGATTAATTACCTAAAGTGAGAGGGTAAAATAAACATACCACCATATAAAATCAGCTATACTTTATGTTGTGAACTTGTGAGACATATGAAAACTATAAATAAATAAANTCTCTGCAATCTTTAGCTTTGGCTGTGGAGAGTATAAAGTTACTTCTCTAAAAATAAAAGTGTTTGTTTCTTTTGTTTGGCCTTTTCTCAAGAATGACTTTTACAGATTCCAAGACATAAAAATAGGCAAAAACAATAAAATGAGTATATCTTTTACATGAAAAAAAAAAAATTTTTTTTACCCAAAAAAATTAAAATGATAATTTTACTACATTAAATTAACATAAAGCTAAAGTAGATTAATTACCTAAAGTGAGAGGGTAAAATAAACATACCACCATATAAAATCAGCTATACTTTATGTTGTGAACTTGTGAGACATATGAAAACTATAAATAAATAAAAAAAGAAGAGAGTTATTATTTAATTTTTTAAATTAACCAAAAAGACCATTTAATTCTAAATTAGTTCCTCTCATACAGAGTCTTACACAAAACATAACCAGTTGACCATGATCATCGTTAATGGCTATAGACCACCCTAAGCATAAATTTTTGAAGCTGTTGCATGTTTAACCCACCAACATTAAAGGGGTTTAGAGCAGAACTAACTTTTGATTTTAGAATCATTGCGAAGATATTCAAACTGAGTCACGTAGTGTAGATCACATCTTTAGAGTTAGGATAGCAAACTCCTTTTAATGACAACAACTAAAAAAGACAGTTTCTGAAGAAGATTTTTCTTTTTCAAAAGACATGATAATGCAACACTCAAAATGAAGCAAAGGACTATAATCAAAATTTGGTTTAATTATGTTATGAGTTCCTATAATTTTAACAAAAATTAAAGTAGGTCCTACAATTCAATTCCGTCTAAATGGACTTTTATATTTTCAATTTGATACAATCAAATTATTGTTGTTAGTCTCAGTTATAACACTATAAATAAATCGCTTACGTGTCAAATAGTATACATATCTGACAAAAAGAAAAAGAAAGAAAAAAATATATATATATATATGACTTGCACACATGTAAGTGACTTGCACACATGCCCAAATATATATATGTATGTATATATATTCTATAGTAACACATGTGACTTGCACACATGTAAGTGAGCTCACCTAGCACATGAAAGCATGTCACCAACCCAAATTGAGTCTTCTTCCTCTAGTATTCTTTCCCTTTCCATTGAAGACACAAACAACACAAATTTGTCTCTTGTTCCCCAAGGTGACAAAGTTAAGAGCCAAAACTCTATAAAGGCTCAAAATTAAGTAGAAAAGAAAAGATAATTGAAGAATGGCATGCTAGAGGATTTTGGGGCTGTAAATCTCTTTCTGCAATGGAGACGCAACCACCGACGGTGGCTCAGCCTCTCCATCTCTCTCCCTTCAAGCTTTCTAATATGTTTCTATGTTTTTTGTGAGCATTCTTTGGATGAGAACCATGTTTTCTTTTCTAGGTTATTCTAATTTGAACCACAGAGGTTGTTCTTGTTCTCTATGTTGTTGTCGGAATAGTGGCTGAGCAAGTGCAATTTTGTGTCTTGTTGTTCACGAAACATGGGTAAGGCTAATTGACACAGCGAGAAAGCAATCAAAGAGAGATCTCACACACCAACTGTATAAACCTAAAAAAATTGAATAATATTATTGAATGATGCTGCAAATGATAATACAAAGCTTAAGTATGAAAACAAACCCTAAACATTAAAAATGAAATTAAACAAAAACCCAAAACTAAAGCAAATTATTAAATGGCCTCGAAACTGATGTTTTGAAGGATTTTGGGCCTGGAAATAGCCTCAACCGGGTGAACCCAAGTTGACACATCATCTGTCTTTGAACGAGCTTCGAAACGACAGATAATGGACCCCGTAACTTCACTCGAGCTGAAAGTTATGCCCTTGTAACTGAAACAAGACAATTATGACCTGACGACCCTATTTTCTTCTGGGCCTTATTATGCTTGGCCCGATCCATGAAATCACATGCGACCCGGTCCACGTCACTAACCATGGGAGAATAAGCAAAGCAATGGAGAATTTCTCTTAATTTGCAAATAGAAAAGTACCCGAGTGATCTGTTGCAGAGATTCATATCCAGTAGCAGCACACAACAATTCCAATACGCAGAGCATCATAAAGAATTGGAAGAGATTGAGCTGAATCTTCTTGGTCTTTCATTGGGTGGTCAATTTAGGGTTTATAAGAATGCTAAGAAGCTCATGCGATCATCTTCTATTGTGGGGACAATGGCTTGATTTGTACTGGTGACTTGGACGTGTTAAGTGGGCCCATTTACACATGGGCAACTCACACGTTATTAATCAAATATTAATTGGATTTTAATTTAGGATTTTTTTTTGTGATAAATATTCACACAATAATTCACTAACAATATTATAACTGACAATGATAGCAAGGATTTGATTATATCAAATTAAAAATATAGGCGAAATTAAATTGTACATACTTATTTAAATTTTTTAAAAACTATAGAGACTAATTAAACTTCAAGATTTTATATTTGGTCACCAATATCAGTAAAACGTATTTCACAATCATTTAAGCGAACTATTTGAAGGGAAAATTTGGACTTAGATCTTAGTGACATTATTTTATATGGAAATGTTTATTATTAATTTAATAACATTAATTAATGATGTTGATAACTTGATATACACTCATGCAGATTTGGCCAATTAATAGCATGATACTTTTTGTTGGACAATTTAGCTATTCGGTGAAGATGAAGTAAAACTCAAAAGAAAAATGCTAATGATCACAAAATTCTTTCCCCTAATCAACAAACCAAACCAAATAGACATGTAGATGTAGTGAATGGTTCATTTATTTTATTTTATTGGTAACATCTTATTGTATTTATTTTTATTAGGCCCCACACTTGTGCTCAATGTTTTAGTTGAGATGGCGACATAAATTGAAAAAAAAAAAATTATATAGATCTTCTAAAGGTTTGAAAACTCTACCCCACATCTGTTTGAAATTATACAAAGACTTTATATCTTGAAATAATACAAAAACATCTTATCTGTTAATGAAACTAGTAACTGCAACCAACAAGCGTGTAGATCAGTTGGTAAAGGGTTGTTCTAGCTTAACCAAGGGTCTCGGGTTCGAGCTGTTGGGAATGTAACTGCGTCTGTTGGGAGAACTTTACTGCCCTTGTGGTCTTTCCTGACTCAAAACCGGATTAGTCGGGTGAAGCCCGGACAATGGTGGATAACAAAAAAAAAAAAAAAACNAAAAAAACCAATAAATGCAAAACATAGAGAGAAGGGAAAAAAAAATCAAACTCATGTCTTTCTCCATCAAATAGGATTTAGAGTTAGAAAATAAATTCATTTAAGTTACCATTGTTACTATTTTTATTAAGAGAGATAATATTTAATTTTTGGTAACTTAGAAATTTGGGCCTGATACCAACTTTTAAAAAGAGTCAGACTTATCAAATTTGTAACGAGTCATTCATATTCAGGGGTCTTTCTATCGAAATATTCACAATTATATTTTGTGAGAAAGATAATATTATATGCATATTTATAAATTTACCATATGATATAATTTAAATTTTAGCTAAATCTACATTAATTTCACTTTGATTATATTACATGTGCACTCAATCAACATTTGTGTTTGGTATGAAGCGACAATCCCCCATTGTGCAAACGAGAGTTATTGGAGAGGCGCATGAATGTTGCAGCATTTGATTTGAGAGGTCCCTTCCACTGTTGGACAAAAGTCTAGTCAGTTGGGTAAGGGTCCCTCCATAGGGTCCATGCAGAGGCACATGGAGCTTTCTTTCTCTGCCTGCCTTCCCATACTCTTAATGGTAAGCATGCATAATAAAAATAACAATAAAAAATGTCCCCACTGCAATTTGCTGCTATCCATTAAAGTCAAATAACTTTTTTTTTATTTAATTTTTGTATAATTAAATTTAGAGATAATTATTCTCAAATTTTAATACTTAAACAATTTTATAAATTTTTTTTTGTAAGATAGTGTTTGTCACACAGGATAAATTGACTAACTATTAATGTATTATGTAATTATTATGTTTATATATAAAATATATTATTATTTTATTTAGTATGTAGTTATCATGTTTAAATATAAATATAAATAATTATATATATAAATAGAATAATTATATAATATTAAAAAATATTTTAATTATTTCATACAAATACCATACCTTTTAACTTGAGAATAATTGTCTCTTAAATTTATTATGTTATGCATTTGTCTTTTTTGATCAAATAAAAAAAAAGTCTTTTTAAAAATGGAGAGTGTCAATTTTAATCTTTCAAAATAGTATGCAATATCTTTGATGAATACTCAATTCTAAGATAGTTCCAAAGCATACAATCCAAGGATTGTCTTGCGTATAAAAGTATATGTGTTTTTTTTAGAATAAAAATGTAAAGTTTGAATCACGTGTCTTCAATATTTGAATTATCACCATCATTTACTAAAAAAAACTCAAATATTCAATTACGTAGAGGATTAATAAAACTCATAATATTTTGATTCACTTTTCACTATACAATTTTACAACTATAAAAAGTTATTAAATATAGTATTACAACCATAGAAAGAGTATTAAGTATATTATAATAACAAGAGATTTTCCTTTATATACAACAAGTTATGAGACAATTATTATTTAGTACTTGAAAAATAATATTTATTTGTAGGTGAAAATATATATGGGTCTATTTTTATTTTTAAAAACTGTTTTTTATTTTTAAAAAAATAAAATAAAATAACTTATTTAATATAGCTGTTTTAAAAAACATATTTTAAAAACTTTTTCTCATAAAATTATTTTAAAAACAAGAAAAAAAAAAAGAAATGACTATTTTTAAAAATAATTTTTTTTTTAAAAAAAAACAAAAACACTTTCAAACACACTTTATATTTTTTTTCAAAAATTTTTAATTAGATCCTCGATAACATCATCTACCAATCTTTTTTCTTACAACTAATAATCGTATTCAAAGAATAAAAGGAAAAAATATATAAACAAATAAATAAAGTGTTTGTGAAATGACCAATTTCAGAGAAATTTTTTTTTTTTTTGCTAATTACCAATTTCAGAAAATAACATATTGGTACTTGGAGCCCAGTGATTGGGTGACTACAGCATACAACAGCTAGACACAATTATCGTCATTTGTGCAAAATATGTGAACCAAGAAAATGGGGAGAGCTCATGATTACTCCATGAGGCTGTCCACATGTTACCAAATTTTCCCCATGCCCCCAAAACGAAAACCAAAATGTNCCCATGCCCCAAAAACGAAAACCAAAATGTACCGATAAATTTATTTCAGCGTATAAAAATTGGGCATTTGGTTTGGATTTTCGCTCTTTCTCTCTCTTCTCTGCCTTTTACTCAAACCCACCTGGGATTGTCCTTCTGCAAGTGTATATTCATAGGAGTGGGAGTTTTCAATTAGCTCAGCTAGCACAACAGCGACGATCTTGGGCCCAAAGGCCATTGCTTTATCACTTTCTGTATTGTTCCAGATCGGTCGCTCTGTCTCAGAGAAAGGTACTTTTGATTTTATTTTTTTATACATTTTTTAAAAATTTTATTCCTTAGAGCACACTCTTTCTTCTCCTTTGTAATCATTGTATGCTTTTCAAATTTCTCACTGCATTTGAGAAAGTGGAACTGGAATTTAGGTGGGTTTGATCTCATCCCTGGCCCCTTGAGACATTTTGGATATTTTTATGTTTTTCAACAGTGAGACTGACTTTGTTGCATGCAAATGGTTCGTCTTTCTATTGATTCACTATAATTATTTGTTTTCAATTCTGTGAATATTTCAGTTAGGGAATTGGTGTTTTTGTGATGAATTTTCCCTGTTCTATGCCTTTCTTACATCGTTTGCGCTTTATCTAACTTTATTGGGAAATGGGTCCTCATATTCTAACCAAAGGGTTTTCGAGCGGAAGTTCCAATGGGCATTTGTGGGTTTGAATATGGGGTTTAGGGTTTCAATGGAAATTTAATTGAGGCTACTCTGTCTCTAAACCTGCATGCAAGGGATCCAAGTTTCAGGACCCTTTTTGATGTTTATCTGGAAACAAATAGAATAATTTACATTTTATTTTTGCCTCTAGGAAGGGTGACTGTGACTGTAAAGTTCACTTGATTAAATTTATTAGTGCTTCAATGAATATCTGCTCTGATATGTTTAATTGAGGCTACTCTGTCTCTAAACCTGCATGCAAGGGATCCAAGTTTCAGGACCCTTTTTGATGTTTATCTGGAAACAAATTGAATAATTTACATTTTGTTTTTGCCTCTAGGAAGGGTGGCTGTAAGGTTCACTTGATTAAATTTATTAGTGCTTCAATGAATATCTGCTCTGATATGTTTACTGGGTTTTCCTTTTTTTTTTTTTTTTTAATTTTTAAGNTTTTTTTTTTTTTTTCAATTTTAAAGGGAACTGAAATTTGTTTTGTTCTGCTATGAAATTACTGATATGTTTACTGGGTTTTCCTTTTTCTTTTTTGGCTTTTTTTTTTTAAAATTTTAAAGGGAACTGAAATTTGTTTTGTTCTGCTATGAAATTACTGATTCTCTGACCTCCATTTTGTTTTGACTGGTTGAAATCTTTGATTCAATATTTAAAATTGTCTGGTCAAAGAAAATTAGAGCTCTGCCCATGCATGCTAACATGATATCTTATCTGGAAATAGTTAAATAATTATATTGCTCCCTTTCAATTGAATCTACCCTTTTCTTCTTTTCTTTGGAACGTGTGCAAGGCTTGTAGGGTGCTGCAGAACATATGAACTTTTAAATGATCTCCACAGAAATTGCTGGATTGAAGATTTGGATCAGGAGTCTTTAGGCTTTTAATGCTAAAAGTTTGAGAATGAGATATGGAGTAAACTGTTACAGTAAGAATTGGTGAATGGGGACCCACCCTATGGGGTCTCAAGGTGGTGGTGATAGTAATGGAAAACAGTCGCAATTCCAGCCTTTGGTGTGGCAAAACTCAATGTACAGTCTCACACTTGATGAGGTTCAGAATCAATTAGGTGACTTGGGAAAGCCTCTTAGTAGTATGAACCTGGATGAGCTTCTAAAAAATGTATGGACTGCTGAGGCAAACCAGTCCATGAGCATGGACATAGAGGGCACAGCACAAGCTAGTCAAACTGCTCTGCAGCGTCAGGCAAGTTTGTCACTAACTAGTGCACTAAGCAAGAAGACAGTTGATGAGGTATGGAGAGACATCCAACAAAGCAAAAATAATGAGGAGAAGAAGTCTCGGGAAAGGCAGCCTACGTTAGGAGAGATGACATTGGAGGATTTCTTGGTAAAAGCAGGAATTGTTGGAGAAGAATCTTCTGATAGAAAGAATCCTAGCCCTGTAGTTGGGGTTGATTCAAATATAGCAGCACCACAGTTTCCTCAGCAAGGACAGTGGATGCAATACCCACAGGCGCAATATCAACATCCACAACAAAGTTTGATAGGGATTTATATGCCTGGCCCACCTGTAGCACAGCCATTACACATGGGGGCAGGTGCTGCACTGGATGTTCCTTTTGCTGATAGTCAGGTGGCATTGCCTCCGCCAATGATGGGAACTTTGTCAGATACACAGACATCTGGAAGGAAAAGAGGCACTCCAGGGGACATGATTGAGAAGACTGTTGAGAGGAGGCAGAAGAGGATGATCAAGAATCGGGAATCTGCTGCCCGTTCCAGAGCAAGGAAACAGGTTAGTTTCTTTTCTCACCACCCAAACCACTCTTCCCCCCCACCCCCGAAACAAAGTATTCCCATATTGATTAATCCCCAATTCTTTGATTAGTTTTTTCCTTAGCTAAAGTCATTAATTTTTCATAATAATGATAAACAGGCTTACACAAATGAATTGGAGCATAAGGTCTCACACCTGGAAGAGGAAAATGAAAGGCTGAGGAAACAGAAGGTTATATTCTTCTTTGCAGTTTTGATTTGGTTCGTTTTAATTTGTTCCCCTGTTAATTAAAAGTCCTGAATATATCTTTCTATCTTAAAGTTGAGACTTTTGAGTGACCTGTTTTTCCCTTTAGTATTCAAAAGGATAAGATATAGGACTATCTTAGTACCTATTCTTTAATCTGTTCTTTAGGTCTTCTGGAGTTGGGAAAGTGTGTGTATTTTTAGTCATAGTTTGGTTTATCAATAAATACATGAAACCTTTCATTACCATATAAATATGTGTATCTTCAATACCTCATGCATGCCCTTTCTCAAAAGTTGAACTGATGTGCTATAAAGGGCATATTCGTTTGCTTGGTTTTTGAAGTAAATGTTTTGTTTTGAATGCTATTAACAGTTTTTGCATCATTGATTTGTAATCTGGAGGTAACTCATAATTGACTTCTAAGAAACCGCTGGTCGATTGGCATGGCTCATTAAAAGAAAAAGGATATTCAATATACACAAAGAAACTTCTTATTCTCTTATTTGGTTGGGAGGATATTTATGTAGAGGAAGTAGAAGAGATTTCTCTCTCTCTCTCTCTCTCTCTCTTATTTAAAATAGAAGTCCTTTATTTTTTTTAGATCAATGACAGGAGAGATTAAATTTTTCTTCCCATTTTTCTTTTTATTCTTCCATTGCCCATTTACCATATTTAGGTCTTGCAGCGCAGGATTTCAAATTGTGTGTATTGCATCGTACACTTCCTTTTTAACATTTTCTGCTCCTAGCTGAATCTGGTGAGATTGATGTCAGAAATCTCTGGATAAAACTCTTAAGAGGAATCTTGATGTGATTGTTGTCTTCAAATACATTTCACATTAATGTTTTTATGTGCAAGATGGTGCAATGGGTTGGTACCATTTCTTCAATTTTTGCCCCTTTTCATTTTATTCAGGAGCAAAGACTTCTCTTTCTTTTTGCTTCCCTTTTTTATTTGACATTTTGCTGCTATTTTAGCATTTTTGGAGAAACAACTTCTTTATGTGGACCATGGTGCATGATTTTTTTTCCCAAGCAAGCATATGTATACATTATGGGTTGTGACATTCAGCTGGTTAACATTATCATAATCTATGAGAATTATGATCTGCTCGACAGAGTTTGTGAATTTTAAGTGTTAATTGGCAAATTGGTAAATCAAATAATCAGGAGAATTTTCCCTAGTTTTGTTATTTAAGCCATAAATTTGAAATTCTGCTTTATATGATATAAATTTAAGCTGGTATTGCAAATCATTGAGCTAGGCCTTTCAGGTTTTGTGTCATTTGTATTGTGGAAATTAGGAGTTCCTTTTGACTCTCAAATTTGATTATAGTAGACTAAAATGAAACAGGAACGGAGCATTGATCAACATCGTATCCTTGATATGATTATTAATGATTACTTAGGATTTAGTTTTCTTTTTTCTTTGCTTTTCTTTCTTTCTTATAAATCCTTCGTCAATAACACCTGAGCTGTACAAATGAGAATTATGTGTCTTGATGAGGATTATGGTACTTTGGAATTCTTCCAATGTTGATGATATTTTAGTTTTGGCAGTATTCATTCCCTAATAAACATCAACATTTTAATGTAGTTAAACATTCCTTCTTAAAAGGCAATTTAGTCATGAAGCAATTAAAGTTGATTTCCTTTTGCAAGAGAGGAAAATGGAGGAAGAAGGTTGGAGAGGGCTCCATTTCACTGAGCTTGATATTGAATAGGGTTTAGAAGCAAATCTTCTAATGTAAGTGAACTTTTTTTTTTTTTTTNNTTTTTTTTTTTTTTTAGATAAAAGAAGAATTGTATTAGAAGAAGGATAAAAGAGAAAAGTACAAAGAAGGAGAGCAAGAAGTCCTCCTAACAAAAAGAAAAATGAACTTTGTTGAATTATCTAAGTTTTCTTAACTTTAATCATAAAACAATTAAAAAGTTGATTTCCTTTTGCAAGAGAGGAAAATGGAGGAAGAAGGTTTGAGAGGGCTCCATTTCACTGAGCTGGATATTGAATAGGGTTTAGAAGCAAATCTTCTAATTTAAGGTTCAAAATTTGCTTCTCACATGCAAATGTCATATCTCATGAGATTTCTAGTTGCATAGAGCATCATAGTGGTTATCAGCCCCTATATTATAATTACTTTTATGGACTGCAGTTACATGCCTTGAATAATACTATGGGAATTTTCTGCTAAGTGGCTTGTTTTTAGAGTATTCTAGATGGTGAATGATTCTACTTATAGTTGGTCTTGTTGCATGTATTCAGATGGTGTCCATGATCATCAAAACCCGTTCAAGTATTGGAAATCAATGTAAAATTAAAGACCATTGATGCTCTGTTTTTCTTATACATTAGACTAGTTTATTAACTTTGTGTCCTCAACTTACAGGAGTTGGAGAAAATGTTACCATGTGCACCGCCTCCGGAGCCTAAATATCAACTCCGCCGAACAACATCAGCCCCATTCTGACATCTGTATGTATAGTGGGGGTTTGTAGATATGAGCATCTAGGGATGCTCCTCTGGGTTTACTCTGAGGTTGATACCTGCATCCTGGTCTCTTATGGCTATTTGATGTGTTGCATCCAATGGCTTGCTTTTTCATGTTATTAGGTTCTTTAGAACTCCTTTCAACTCCTTGCAATAGAAATTTTCTCAGAAACATTGTAGTTTTACCATTTATTATATTAGCCTTTTAAACCATGGTTTGAGTTTATTCTCACATCTTGAGGAATGCTTCTTTTTCTGTTTTGGTCATTTTTGGCGATAGGATAGGAAACTTAGTTTAAAAGGAAGAAGGACCAGCCCCATCTCCAGCTAGAATAAAGGCAGAGGCAGGAAGCTCAGAGATGGGAATGGCATCTGATCTTCAAACAGAAACTGACCAAGTAGCTTGATTTTGAGCAACACAGTTACAGTCTTTTTTTGACAATAAAAACATACCATGTAAATGATTTGAAGGTGACAGTTCCTAATGCATTCAGCCCCATCATGCCCTACTTGTTGGGTCTGGCAGATTTTTGTTGTATGGCAATTTTTTGTCAAATTTTGACTCTACACTTCACTAGGTGTAAAAACAGTGTAATGAAAGTAGTGTACGAATATCATTTCTCATAGCAGAATACATTGGTTTTCCATGAACATTAAAGTTGGGAGAGAAAAATAGGCTATAGCAAATAGCATATGAAAACCAGCGTTTAGAAGAATGTAATACTAATTACTGACTCTATTTTTGGGTTAAAATTTTTGAAACAATTATCACCATAAGATATTGGGAAACTGTATTTACATGAAATATTAATTATTCAAAAGTAAGCTAATTAAGATACAACTAGCAACATAATATTGATGAAGAAGAAAGTGATTTCATAGTTGAAAACACTAACAGGGTAAAAGCCCGATGTATAATAGACGCTCAGACTGCTAGTTAATATCTAAGAAAGTGACTCCATGGTGCAAAACAGAGTAAAACTGCAATAATATAATGCACAGAGAGTGGACCTTAATGAGAATCAAATTAAGTCCAGTGCATAGTAGCTGGTAACAAAAGAGTACAAAAACAAAGATTCGGGATAGAGATGTTTTACTCGTGGTATGATTTGCAAATCATTCTTTTGGTACTGTTAGATGTAACAATTCTTAACCATCAAGTGTGCCTTAGTTAGCAAACTGAGCTTCATGTAGAGGTAAATCATGAGGTAATGTTAGGAGTTCGAATTCCGCTAAAAGCACTAGTGGACCAGGCATGCCAAAACCTAAGTAAGGATTAGTCTCACATCAAAAGTGTGAGGACCACCTCATGGAAAACCAAGAAAAAAGATGTACCAATTCTTGAAAGACATCCTTAACTTGAAAATGTACTGAGAATATCACTTTAATATTTTTCTCTATATTTTTAACTAAAATTATGCAAATAAAATTAGGGCTTTTTTTTTT
>QAOA01001162.1:104609-120386 GCA_003255065.1 Cercis canadensis
GCACCGCCCCAAACACGTCTCCCACAGACATAGGAGGGTAGCGTTGTGGAAAAGGAACGCTACTTCTCTTTCTCTAGGGTTCATCGTTTCAATCTTTCAGGTTTCTCTATGTGATTCCAAGGTGAAGGTGTGTCTCTGTCAATTCTCTATACTCCTTGATTGTTCTATGCAGTTTCTTTGATTTTGTTAATGATTATTCTAGGTATACTTTTTAGGGTGATTGCTAAGCTACCCAATGGAATAGTGCTATTTTACTGAGTTCTAGTGAGACATATTCTGAAATTGGTGTCTTGTGTGGGTTAGATTTTGACAGAATTTGAGTTTAATTCTATAAAAAAAAAAGTACTATTTTTGATTATTTGTAATTCAGCACATTTACTATATCGCTTTGTTTATAATTCACACTAGGTGATTTATTTTTTTTGACAACTACATTAATTTTAAGACATTGGTCCCACCAAAACCCCTCAATAGAGGCGGTGAAGTAGCTTTACCCTTTTAAAGGGGAGGTAGCATAGCAATTACTATTTTTGAGACCAAGAGAGTTATTCCTTAGTCTTTTGCATTTTGAATGCTTAAAACATAGTTTTTTTTTTTTTTTTTTGAGGTTTCTTAGATACTTTTGAAATTTATATAGTATGTCATACCGACATATCACAAGAGAATAGCCAATATATAAATGACATATGTATAAATTAACTATTTTTAAATTTATTTGAGAAAATAAGATAAATTATATTTTATATCCAATAAAATTTTATAATTACGTATACTTGTTACATCAGTGTAGTATTACATACCCATGTAGTATCATAGAATCCTCATTTCCTTTTTAATCTTGTATGTGATTTGTCCATTGGATCGTCTTAGTAATCTTGATTTTTGGGTCACAATCTATTGTGGAAATGGAAAACTATTTCTCTAGGGTTTTATTGTTTTAGTGTTTCTCAGCATGTTTCCTAGGTTAATCTCTGTCAATTCTCGATACTTATTGATTGTTCTGTGCAGGTTCTTTGATATGTTTTGAATTTTAGTTATTGTTGATGTTTCTTCTATGTATATTTTTGAGACTAGGAGGGTTTCTTTTTTAATATCTTTTTTCTACTTCCACCTTCTGCAAAACACACAATAGAGTTCTCAAACACCGAATTACAGAAACTAACAAAATTAAAAGAAAGAAATCTTAAAATCTGGTTCGGTTAGCAATCGGTGAATTGTTCTTATTCGATGGCAATAGATGGGGATAATTTTGCACAGTTTAGTTTATTATCAATTTGCTTTATTTGCTTTTGGTTATGTTCTTTTATCATATTTAGAGCTTGCTGAGCTTTAGGTGATAGACTTCTGTTTCCTGATACAAACCTAGGACATGAAATTACATGTTGTGGAAGTTATTATCAATTGGTTATGTTCTTTTTATCATATTTTGGAAGTTACATGTGTAGGTTTAGAAATTATTTTATAGCTCTAGCTCCTGTTTAATGATTTATTGCTTAGTTTGCACTATTCGAATTCTGTTTCCTTGCTGTACTTCTTGTTGTACCCTTTTCATGTAAGTTTCATTGTTTCAGTGTTTCTCGGCATGCTTCCTAGGATAGTCTCTGTCTCTGTCAATTGTCTTGTGCAGGTTCTTTGATACCCTTATTTGATATGCTTCCTAGGAAAGTTCTCTGGGATATCATGTCAGATATGAAAAAGATAAAGATGGAGATAGAAGAGATGAAGATGAAAGAGATGAAAGGCAAAGGCCCTAGCCACAAGGAGGGCAATTGAGACATCTGTTTATCATTTAATGAATAGGCAGTTTGCTCCCTCTTGTTATTATGACATGTAAATATTTTGGTCTCACAAGCAAGAGAGCTGTTTTACTACTTAGTTGAAAACATTGTGCTTCACAGTCTCTTGTTCTCTCGTTAAATGGACCAATATGCATTTGATCTTGGATGTATAAGTTCTTATTCTGTATGCTTTATATTTTGATATTGTGATTATAAAGTGCTCTGATTAAAGCATGCATTTTATTCTCTCATAGAACAATACTGTGGAATGCCTTATTTGGTGAGCTTATATTTTGGAAATTTAATCAAACAATACCCTAATCTTATTTGCAACGACGAGATCTCAATATCATAATTCTACAAGCAAATTTTTGTGTACCGAGATTTAAGTCTTTTCTCAAATAATTTTAAAAATGTACTTCCAAATTAATCTAGTGTATTTAAAAAAAAAAAATCAACATACGATTTAGAAATATTTTATAAGAGATTGAAAGTAATGTTATAGAAAGAAAGTGAAGGAAAAAAAAAGTATTTTTTCTTAAATTACAATTGAGGGAAAACCAAAATTTACTTCTATCCATAGATAAAAATTAGAAGTCTTTAACAACAAGAAATCTCTTGATTCAACTACATGGATTACAACTTTCTTTTTAACCCAAGAGGTTGGGTTTGAAAAAACTAAAAGAGTGAAAATTATATTATTTGAAAAAATCAATTTAAATTTTTAGTGCTGAAAATATATGCCTTGATCTTACAATGTTTGATAAACTTTTGAAGGTTTTGAATTTTATTAAATATTTTGATAATCCAAAAAGATGAAAATTGAAAATTATTTTATTTATGGATGGGGACGAAAGAATTCATTGCAAGTTAATGGAGACAGATTTTATAGTTTTTTACATTGTGGTTTTGTGTTTTTGAAGCTCGAACAGAGATAAAGATTCAAACTTGGCCCATTTTCTCTTGTGTTCACTAAAATCTCCCATTTTACTCAAATTCTTCATTAGCGGAGATACAGCACTGCTGAATGTGTTAATGTTGTTGTTTCTGCTCTCCACCTTGTCTTTCTGAACCAGAAACACCGCCATGCCTCAACCTTACTGGTTAGAATGCACAATTCAAAGCTAGCAGTATCTCTTCTCATAGGATATGTAAAGTCAGTTCAAGCTCACAGCTTTTCCTTCTCTACCCATAATGGTATCCCTTCAAGGGCACTCAGCAAATATCAAGCTTGACTTTCTTTCATATCCAATGGCAATTCCCTCAACGCCAAGTGTCAGTTTTCTGGGTACGCCCTTGAAAAGTTCTCCGACGATGAGTACGAGTGTGAATTCGATAATCAGCAGATTTGGTTTTTGTTTTAGTTCTTCTTAATTGGATTATTGGACTGTATTGGATTCAAAGTTTTCCTTTTTTTGTTTTGTTTAAATAGAATATCCCTCTACAAATCCTACTATACAATATACATTATGTGATCTTTTGTCATGAACTAAAGAGTAAAACCCATTTTTAGTTCTTGAAAAATATAGCTACTAACAAATTTATCCTTAAAAAATATTTGATGACAAATTGGTTATTGAATTATTATTTCATCTGACAAATTAGTCTTCTAGTACTTTAATGAAAAAAGTTACAAATCCCTGTAAACCCCTTTTCTAAATTTCTTTTATTGATTTTGCCTAATTATGTTTAAGTCTTCATTTTCTCATTTCAAGTCCTCATTTTCTTTTCACTGATCTTGCTTACTGAATGACTAATTTGTCAGCAGAATAATAATTTAATGACTAATTTGTCACCGAAAATTTTTAAAAAACGAATTTGTTAGTGATTACATTTTTCAAACACTAAAATTTTCTTTTACTCTAAACTAAAAGGCTTCGTACTCTAGCTTTTGGTATTGCATATGTTCACCTAAATTAGTTTTTTTTATCTGGGTGTCTTGTAAAGTGGGTTTTGCTTGTAATTTCTCTGGTTCTTTTGTCTCTGAAAGTTTACAAGATATATATGAAGTTTTCTTTTCGTTCTAGGCAAAAGACATGTTAGAGATGAAAGGCGAAGGCCCTAGCTACAAGTAGGGCAAAGGAAATGCCTATGCTTATTGGGAATGTCTGCTCTTCAGATTTTCTGCCAAAAGGACTTGAAATAAATGTCATTTAAAGCAACCAAGTCTTGATGAAACTAGTTTTTCAAAATTAAAAGCTCACAAAATGTTAATAAAAGGCTCAAAGTTTATTTAGGTTAAGTTTGGAACCATTCAAATCATTAAATGAAATTATATTTGTTTAGGAATTAATTTTCTTTTACAAAAATCATTGCATATTACATTATAATTTACAAATTGTTATTATTTTTGGTACTTTTAGCTACGACTTACAAATTTTTTATTTTCAAATAAAATAAAATCAATTATGTCTATGAAATGTTTCAAACACACTCAGATTATAAATATCATGTTTATTGTAAATTTTGATTTTACAATGACATTTTAAGGAGTGTTAGAGAAAAGTATTGGTATTATATGTTTATGTATTGATGAAAAAAATTATTTGAAAAGAGACAATCTCAATTTACAAAAAAAATTGGAAATAATTATTATCAAGTTTTAGTACTTGAGAAAAAAGACCAATAATTAAGTTCTAAAGGTAAATATATTATAATGAAGTACATATCACATGCGAAAGAATGGCCACAATATTTTATGTGTTTATTATATTCATATATATAGTTATCATGTAAAAAATATAGTTCCGATTGCTTTGGTACTTTTATTCATAGTTCTATGGGTTTAATCTAAACCTAGATTTTTATGTAAATTAAGTAACATTCTCTTTATTAGGTTTTTCTTAATAATGCAAAACTAAATTTTGTATTGGTTCTTAATTTTTCATACAAAACTAAGTTCAATTTAATTAGCATAATTAGTAATTTTAAAAGTTATATGCTACAAAATTACAAATAAATAAGCTCTGGTCCAGAGATGAGAGATTCCCAAAAATTAACGTATTAAATTTCAACTTTTATATCTCTAACTAAATAATTTAATTCTATCTATAAAAAAGAAAATACAAATACAAATTTTAAAAGTACATTATAAAACGACGTAGTTTTGACGGAAAGCCTATGGCAATGATAGCATAAGTGGATAACGCAGTTATACCTGCGGGCACTTCTCTTCACTCGTTGCCGCTGTATATAGCTCAGAATCCTCAAACCCTAGGAAGCGCAACCCATGAGGATTTCCTTTCGTCAAGTATGGGAAAAGGTGAGGTTTCGATTTTTCTTATTTTTCAATTTTGCTTCTCTGAGCACCGATTCTTGAGTGGGACACAAGGTGTGTGTTTGGTTGAATTAATAAGATTTTTTTTTTTTGCTTGATTATTTTGGAGATTTTATGTTTTTTTTTTTTTGGATTTCTCGAGTGAAATTATTCATCTCTTTGATCATGATGTGCTTAAATCTGATAAAATTGATGAAATTATTCATTTTTGTTTGATCATTATGTGGATAACCATGACAGACTCTGCACCACTTCTGTAAAATTTTGGCAAATTATTCAATACCCCTATAGCAGTAGAATGTAATTTTTTGATCCCCAAACACCTAAATCATCGGTACCAAATCAAATAATATTGGAGTCAAGTGCTTTTAACCATGGAATACAAAAGAAATTTTTTTCCAAAGTAATTATAATATTGTTTTGCAGTCATTTCTCTGCTTTCCTGATTGGGTCTGTTTTAGGTTTTGTAGTTCGTTGGTTATATTGAATCTGCTAATTTGTTCATCTTATTCTCATATATGTTTGATGATTTGAGGCATTTTCTTTATTATGATCTGTTCATTTAGGAATGCTACATTCAGACTTATTAATTCGTTGTTAAATTTGTGACATTGGGAGCTTCAGAAATGATTTAATTGTAATAATGAGGTAGCAAGAGCTCTTATCTTCCTTTCTTCTTGTTTGATTGGTGAGAACCAAAAAAAGTTTGATATAATGAATTTGGCCAGTGTGTATTGTATACACAATCTGGTGGTGGAACAAACTCCTAATTTTGGTACCATTCTCCAAAAACTGTGTTACCCCATGTGTGTCAAACATATAAATGGTTGACCAATTTTGAGTTTAACTAGGTCAAAGTTACAAGAGGATAATTTTGACTCAATTAAACTCAAAATTTGTCATTTATTTAAGGGTTTAACTCATATGAGTGACTCAATTTTTGAGATCTTCATAATGGTACCAAAATCAGGGGTTAGTTTCGTCACCTGTGGTTGATTGTGCCAATACACAATATAGCATTGTGTATTATAGAATTGGCCAATGAATTTTTGTTTTTCAGTTACACTGAAATTTAAAACTACTGCAGTATTGAATCGAAAGTGGAGTACTATCAGAGCTAACCCCAATTAGAGTGGCTGGAATTTCGGAATTTTAGTCTTGCATGTTCTGGTAGCTTAAGGAATGATAATAATATCATAGAAGTTTATAGTCTGGATGTTCAATCATGAGTAGCTGATATATGATTAGGTCCAATAATTTTCTGTTTGTGATGTTAACATGCCGTCAGTATAAGCAGCTACGCTTGGCATACAAGACCCTTACAGCCATCGAACAAGAAATTGTTCTTCTAGAATCAATTAGAAAGCTTGGACACCTGCTTACCTTGCAGGAGCTCAGGTTTTTTAATAGATTCTTGACGAACAATTTCTTGTTTTGGCCGAGTGCAGGAGAATTGGCATAGGGTGGATCTGCTTGGATGCCTAAGGCAGAGTGGGTGACATTTTATACGGGTTTTTTGTGATTTATGAAAGAGTGTGTATAGGAGCTTTGGGATTGGGTTTGAGAAATTATATTTTTGTAGATATTAACAGTGAAGGTTGGCATTCTCTTCCTAGACATAGGCTTGTATTTTGCTGAACCACATAAAGCCTTACACTTTTCATGGTGTATTCTTTGTCCAAATACCATTCATTATATAGAGTTCAAAATCATGGTTTGAGTTCATTCTAACATCTCGGGCTCCTTGTTGCTCTGCAAATTTTTGTAGTATGGAGAAATAAGATCACTTGTATACGAATCACACACAGCCCATTCATTAACGATTACAAACCAATAAAGATCCTTGAAACTTTTTTAACTCCTTGATACATTTTTTCCCCATTTGGAGGAACAAATTTTTTTGTTGTCCTGTTAAAATACTACCATTTAAGTTTTCTCTGAATTGATAATTTTAAAATCATTGCTGAATTGGAAAAATAGTTCGTTAATATTTCTTACAAAAATACTAAAATACTCCCATGGTGAGTTATGATGGCAAAATAACATCAAGTTGGGAGAAAATATATGGCCCAAGAAAGTTTGATTTGTGTTTGGACTTTGGAACACTAAGATTTCTGGAATTGCAATTATTTACAAATGAATTATTTATTTCAAATGAATTTAATATTTGAAATTGCATTAAAAGAATAGTATATGAATGTAAAAATAGGATATGTATGTCACTTTTTATTGCGTTAGTTTTCCATGTAAAAATGGTGTTTAAAAGAATTAGTTAAAAAAAGAGAAAATTATGGATGATATGAAAATTGGATTGAAATTACACTTTGGAAGGTGGTGAATTTTGGTGTATAAAAATACATTTTTTGTCACTTTTGCATAGGTTGTATCACTTGGTCACATGCCATTTAGTATATAAAAGTACAATCTAATAATTAAACAAGTCATAAAAATGGTAGGCCTTAACTATGCGCTTATAAACCATTTTAATTAAGAAAGGGTTGTGTTAATGTNAAAATATTGGAGTTAGACCACAGGTACAAGTTTGCTAAAGTTTTAATAGGATTATAATTTAGATAACCTATAAACTAATCACGTCGGGTGATTAAATAGGATTTCCTATGGCACTTGGAAAAAGGGTGGGATTAGACCATATGGACAAGTTTCTAAAAATTCTAATAGGACTATAATATGGATAACCACTAAAGCAACCTCAACAGGTAATCCAATAGGATTTTTTTATTCTGTGTCACCCCCCGCCGTAATGCCCAGCCGCGCATCGCGCGGGGCCCAATACTAGTTTTAATTAAGAAAGGGTTGTGTTAATGTTTATTCTCACTTTTTGGGGCATGCTTGTTGGGTCTTGCAAATTTTGATGGTATTGGGGAAATAAGATCACTTGTAGATGCATTATACATAGCTCAGATGAATATTAACGATTACTAAACCAATAGTAATTCTTGAAAGTCTTTCAACTCAATGCAAAAGAACATGGAGTTGGCGACATCCTTAAGTAAGAATATATAGTGGCAGTCAACTGTTAACTAATATGTGAGGGAGGTTAAGTGTCTAGCAGAAGAACATGGAGTTGGTGACGTTGTCGTGAAGACGAGGTAATTCTGGCACTGCAACTCCACCAACAGATGTCACTCCACCATGGCTAGAAGAACTCTCAGACAGTTCATCAAACTTCATAAATTGTCCCATCTGGGCAGCTGCCAAGTGAGCATAGCAAATAGGGGCAACTGCAGTAATGTACAGAGGGAAGACTCTAATCAGAATCCATCAGTTTTAAAAATGCAGATTGCAAAGATTACAACTTGTTTTAACATAAGCTGTTAACATCTAACTGTCTGCTTGACACTAGGTTACTACTGAAAACATGAATGCTTTATGCTGTATTGAAATTGAACCCCGAAGATATATGCATTGGCTGGGAGAGTAATGTGTTAAAGGTTACAGATATTTACCTACTGATATGGCTGTTGTGCTCCTCTGGTACCTGTAGAAATTTAAAACAGATACATCACTTTAAAGTTCTTAGATTGTCCAATGTCCAAAGTAGACGGAGAATCTTTTGTGTTTGAATGAATGTCAAAATTGATAGCAGTGAAGAGAACCTCATATAGTTGAGGGGGAAAATATTTTGTCCTGAATATGTTTTCTAGCAAGTAGAAATACAAAGATGACAATATATACTTACACATAAGACAGAGAGTGTACAAGTTCTTGTAAATCATCTGCAGAGAACCCAATCTCATCATGTAAAACATGGTAATGAGTAGGCCGAGTTGTCCCCTGTTCAAACAATACAAAAACAATTGACATTGTGATCAAAACATTGAATGTGGTTCTGGGTTAATGCGATTCTACAGTGACAAAAAAGAAAATACAAGAACTTAACCAACTGAGGATCAACCAAAAGATGTTCTCTCTACATTAAGGCTGGCTATCAGTAGGTTAGTAGTGAGGGAAATTTTTTGTATCTCTACTATAAATGTTGCTGAACACTTGAAAAATTGGCCTATTATGATGAGAATACTTACAATCATCCCAGCATGAGCACACATGTAGAAGTCATTGTTCTTTGGATGACAGATTTTGTTGTCAATAACAGTTCCTGCACACAACAAATAGTTAGTTGCAATAATAATCAACGGGTAATAGTTTTGTGATTTATTTTCTTTAAACACGTGGGTCATGCGACAAACCAGCTGGAACATTCTCTGGAGAATTGGTCTGGAAGAATTTAGTATGATGATTCTTTTGCGCAACAATAAAAGTGAACTTTGGAGACCAACTTTCATCCCAGAATTTGCATGCCTGCGGGGAAAATTTCAATGACATTTAGAAATTTTACTCATAAAGGAATATAACCAGAAAGGAATTGAAGATTGGTAAAAGTATATGCCTCAATAATTTGATTTAGCTCGATGTTCAACACTTGGTTAAACTGAGACTCACTCACACCATCCCTAAAACAAAATCATGGCAACTGAAATTAGGACCAGACATTTGCTTGGCAGTTCTATAATTGAAAGTTCTCAACCTGAGAAATTCCATAAGCAAATAGCATGCCTAAGCACGAAGACAGAACTAGATGGATAGAAAATCAGGAAGAAAAGGGACTGTAAATTAGAAAACGGTATTTAGATTGAGCTTGTTATAGCATCAGCTTATCTGGGAGCAAGCATTAGTTGTCTTTAACGAATAATAATAGTAGTCCAGATGTTTTCATTTCAAACAAAGAAACCAAGCTTTTTCAAATGCATTATAAGTTATACCTGAAAATTATGATCTGTTCAGGCTTCATTTGCTCCGTAGTTGCATGGAAGTCAAGTAGCAGCTCCCTAGAAAGTAAAAGGCATAATAAAATTGTGCAAGGGAGGTAAATGATGAAAGACAACATATAGTGCAGAGTGTACATTTTGAACTGCTGGAATAAAGACAACAGCATTTAACTCTAAAGCCTTTGAAAAAATACATACTTGAAAATGCCATGATCCTCAGTATCAGAAACAGGCTTGAACAGATTGGCAATCATCTCAAGTTTTGGTGACTGAGTGCGAACTGCAGCTCTATAACGTGAAATGAATGGCCAATTTCTGGAGCTGACAACCTGAATATGGAAACGTATTATGCTACAATTTGGAGTCTAACAGAACAATTGATAGATGCTCACAGTAACAGGATGTTGCAAGAAGAAATATCATACCGCTGCTATTGATGGCACATCTGACCGACCAGGTGAGCCATGTGAGACATCCATGCCGAGAATCAAGGTGGGGAACTTAGAAACTAAGGGTATGGAATGTGAAGGTGGATGCTCTACGGACAGAAAGGAATTCATCCCACCAAGCTGCATTGAAACAATAAATGAGAATCAAGGTGGAGAACTTTAGGCATGCAATGATAGTTCTTAAAACAAGAGACTGCCTCAAGGTTACCTTGGCATTAATTTTCAAGAGGACATTAGTAAGGTACTGGTCATTCAGTTTTGTTGGTGCAATGCACTGTGTGGGAATCCCTTCGTCAGCAAGATTTCTCCTTTTCCAAGGACCTTGAGATTACAACTATTAGAAACTTATCAAGACAATAAACTAATTTTGAAGAACTAAAATTTGTTAATCCTACCATAAATGTCAGAGTTCTTTCTCTCTGGTAGAATACACAATAGAAATTGGGGTTGCCCAGGCAGCGTGGACTTTACAACTTCATACATTTTCATCACACGGACAGGAGCTGGCTCACGCCTGAAATGGGGATTCTCTTCAAATACTTGAAATGGAGGATCCAGCGACTACAAAAGTTACAAGAGTTAAAGACGAGTGAATTCAGAACATCAGCAAAGTGAATTTGTTAAGCAGCTCTAGGAAAAACTCACAATCCCTTTCATATCTGCACATCTCTTCAGACCCATTTTCAGGTCATGTGTATCACAACGAGCTGAGAAGTTCACAATGGCCCAACGCTTAATTTTCACAGGTTCAACCAGTTTCTGCAAAGATTATACTTGCTGTAAGACCAACAATTCAAAATTTGATCTAATAAAAATATAAAAGAAGAAGGATAAACCTTATTGTTGAAATTCCAACGCCCATTTCGAGGAAAGACCTGCTCACCATTTCCAACTATAAGCTGCAGTAACACATTGGCGTATGGAAAGCAAGTCAGCAGTGTCTCATAACTCAAAAGTAAAAGTGAAGCATATAGTTACATACCCTTGGAGATGGCAGTACACGGCCTTCCACTTTAGTAAACTCACCGTCGATGGAAGCTCCAGAAGAGCCAAGCATAGGCTCATTACCATATCTGCTACTTCTTAGTGACTGCAAAAACACGAACAACCAATTAAAAACAAACCAAGATATTTAAAGAAAATTCTTCAAAGCATTTTGAGTTATATCTTACCTCAGCCAAAGCATTCATCCGTTCACGAGGCTTTTGCCTTGACTTCTCCACTAGCTGAGCCCTTTGCAGATTGGTCAATGCCTTCGTATATCGTTGCAGAGAGACCAGAGTGCAGAGCTGCAATGGCACAAAATTTTATTATAAATTTTTGTGAAAAGGTAACTACTGCAAATCTCCAGACATATCTAATACCTCAACTGGAAAGTATGATGGGCGCTTTGGCTTGCCAACATTGATACAAGGCAGATCAGCTGAATAGCGCAACTTAATATGTTTATGGTGTAGAAAATAGTCAAAGACAGTTACTTCAACCGACTGCATCTCACCATCTGCATCCCTTCCTTGTCTTAGTGAGAAACTGTAACAAGCAAAGAAACCTTATCAATTGTAAGCAGTATCTTTACAGTAGTGTACATGAAACTATATTTATCCCTTGCAAATCATATACTCAAGGGATGGACAAAGCACTAGAAGGCTTACGTCTGATCTCTGCAGATTCTATCACTCAAGCCAGTGATTTTGTACTCAATATTATTGGCTTTGATCCTCAGGTTTTTCAGCATCCTTTTGGCCTGAAAGCGAATCCAAATTAACAATGTATACAAAAGCTACAAAAACAGAATCACAGATACTACAGGATGCCATTATCACCTTGGTCCAATCAATTAAGCCAGGATTCGGAACATTTTGATTTTGGCAAAGGAAGTCCAGTACTGGGCCAGGCTTCACAAGCATTGTTGTCGAAACATCTTGAGAAAAAGAACAAATGATCAGCACGAGAGAAATACAATATAAATTGCAAAGTATATCAATTAAAAATCTTACCAACATTAAGGGACAATCCCCCTTGAGTGGCTCGGAAACTTGAATGGAAACCTCGGCAGCCTTGAACACCACCTCCTAAATCTGTGTAATTTCTTGGGTTATCATGGAAGAAAGACTGGCGGACAAGTAGACAACCCCTGCAAAGAGAACAGTCATGTAAACAGGACTTCAATCACTAAAATGAATTGAACAATGCTTTTGACATACTGCTTTGCTGCATTTTGCCTAAGAATGATATCTAGAACCCTCAGTGCCTCTTGAAAATTATCTGACTCTTGACCACGTAAAGCGTCTACGATTGCTTGCATTGGAATTTTAGCCGCATAACTGATTTCAACTCTAATTGTTTTGGTCTGAGCCTGACGCTTCATTCTCTTCTTATCATTTTCATTAGGACTGTCGGGGCTTCCGTCCTTCTTAACCCTGAAAACAACATTCTCCAAGTCAGTAAATAAGCTGAGATCAATTAATTGAGGCAATTAGTCATAGTTCTGAGATCAATTAATTATTTACCTGTTTGATGATAGCTCCTCCAACACAACAGTGAATTCAAGCTTGTTACGTGGGAGAGAAGCAACAGTAAATAAGCTCTTCTCTCCATCATATGCAAAGTCTTTGCCTTCAAGTTCCGACTCATATGTCTCATATACTTTGTCTATAACCCTTCTTCCAATACCTTTAGCCTCAACTGGATTTCCATCTTCATAAAATAGTGCAACCTACACCAACATATCCAAATGTTAACAGGAATCATGGATATGGATGCTGTACTAGTACACATCCACACAAACACACGAGCCAAGGAGGGTGGGAAAAGGAAAATACACTAGAATGATAGAAGTAACCATCTTTCTTCCTCAGGTCAACTCTAAAATGGTTAGTACACAGCGTTATCTTATTGCCCTTTGATCCGATACCGCGCCTCGCCATGGGCACACGTTTTGTGTTTGATGTTTTCTTGACTGGCTCATTAATTTTTCCCAACTCTGCCTTAATTGGAACAACATTTGCTGGAATAGTGGGTGGTGGAGGCGGTAGCGACTCCATTCCCTAAATCATAGCAAAGTGATAAAATCAATTATTTTGCTATACCAAGAAATATACGTTTCTAACAGACCAATCGTGAAACTGTAACTAGAAGGCACCACTAGTAGCAGACTAAAATCTTTTTTTTGCTTATTTAAGAGAGACAAAATTATAGAAATAACCATTATATATAACTATCGCAGTGTAAAATTGACAATGCATGGAAAAAACAGCGAACTCAATCCCATCAAACAGAAGCCGATCTAGACCCGAAAAGGATTTAACATCATAACCATAAAAACCACACTACCCGAGACAAAAACTATGAGAACCCAAAGCAACCAAGGAGACCATTAACACCTTTCTGTCAAGAACGGAGACCATTAACACCTTTTGGTCAAGAACGGAGAAAAAACTTTACTGATATCTTGTAAGCTTTCAGAGACAAAAAAACCAAAAAAAAACAAGCAAAACCCACTTTACAAGATACCCAAATGCTTCACTACAGAAAAAGCAAGCTAGAAGCTACAAGTCTACAACACAGCAAACCAAGCAAAAAATACACAGAAAAGGTATGGAAATAGTAGTTACCTTCAGCTCTTGAACAAGCAGAAACAAAAGAGAAGAAAGTTTAGGGAACGAAGAAAAAAAGAGGAGGCAAAGGGAGAAGAAAGGGCTCAAAGCTATATAGGCCAAAAGGGTTTTGGGTTTAGAGGCGGTGACAAATCNTTTACAAGATACCCAAATGCTTCACTACAGAAAAAGCAAGCCAGAAGCTACAAGTCTACAACACAGCAAACCAAGCAAAAAATACACAGAAAAGGTATGGAAATAGCAGTTACCTTCAGCTCTTGAACAAGCAGAAACAAAAGAGAAGAAAGTTTAGGGAACGAAGAAAAAAAGAGGAGGCAAAGGGAGAAGAAAGGGCTCAAAGCTATATAGGCCAAAAGGGTTTTGGGTTTAGAGGCGGTGACAAATCTGGAGGCCAAAAGGCAAAGAGTGATATATAGGCAACAAAACAAGGAAAGAGGTCCCTACCTACTGATATACCATATCAGCCGTAATGCTCAGTACCGTACGGACAGAAAATTTGGCATCGTGCGTCTCTATATTCATCTTTTCCGAATTTGACCCTGAGTCACTATTTTATCTCGATTATATTTGTCTGGCCTTGAATCTTTGATGCCCAATAATATTGGGTAATAAAATTTTGTGAAATAAAATAAAATAGTTATGTTTGTTTTGAAGATTATATGATATCATATGAGTATATTATATACTATATATTTTATTAGATATAAAATATAATTTATTACATTCTCTCAAATAAATTTGAATTAAAATCGTTGACTTAATATTATCAATTACACATATTATTCACACATTAGCTATTTTGATATGGTATAACATACATATATACCAAAGAGTATTTAAAAAACCTTAATTTATTTTATTTGGATTTTGTGATAAACTTTAGGAAATAAAAATGAATTTTATTTATTTATTTGGATTTGTTAGGATAAATACAAGTTGTGACACAAGAAGATGGAGACTCAATCTAAATTTGTTGTACTTAGAATATAACTTTAATTTGAACACATAACTTATAAGTCCTGAGGAAGACCTTAGTATCACTCTGCCATAGAATGTTTGATGACTCAATCTAATTTTAATTGTCTCGTTATTATTTTTGTATTGGGGAGAGGAGGTGCATTTAATTATTTAATATGTATGTTATATTATTTTAATATTATTGGTAATTTTGGTATTGATATTTATTTTATTTAATGACACTTTTATTTTATCTAAGGTATTTATGAAGACATTATAAAGTCATAGAATTTGGAACATTAATGCAATGATTTAATGTACTCCTACCGCTGGTAATGATTAGAGAATATGTTAATTTAAGGTTACTGACTTATGGAAATCCTTACCAAAACCATTGAATTTTATTATTTTTAATCCAACTTCAACTACTCAATTTTTTTTTTCTGGTAAATAACTTCAACTACTTAATTTTACTGAAAGTTTAATTACAGAAATTATGCCAAACAGACTTGTGGGCTCTCTTTACTTATTTAATTAGTTTTTTTTTTTTTTTCTTGGCTTGCAGAACAAGGAGTTTGGCATTCCTATTTGGCAATATACTATTCAGTTCTCCAGCACCAAAGATTAATTAAAGCTTCGTTTGGGAATGCTCTTTTTTTAATAGAAAAAAAAATCATAAATTAGTGTAATTGATGAATCTATTTCAGAGTGAGATATTTTTTCAATTACTTTTTTATATCAGTTATGGGTGTAAAAATATATAATATATGAAGAGATCTAGGCCTATGATTATCTCATGAAGGGGAACTCATAGTCATGACTCATCAACTTTTGTGGTCTTATATTTAATTTATTCTCTCATGTTAATACGAAACTATATCATACAAATGCATATATATATATATATATATA
>QAOA01001162.1:121010-174549 GCA_003255065.1 Cercis canadensis
TTTTTTTTTTTTTTTTCTTTTTTCTTTTTTGTCTATTATGTACCCAAAAAAAATGGTCATTATCTTGGATTCTTGGCAATGCGAACGGGTTATGGGACCCCTTGCTTCAGATTTCATAGTCATACTTTGATGTAACACACACATATAGAAACAAAAGTTATTGCATGTTCCGGAGCATGCAAAATAAGAAATTAAATAAAAAAATAGTCTAGATGTTAGGAAAACCAAATGAAACTAAATATGTGGTACTAGAATCGTTGGCTCTCTTTAAGACAATTCATGTATTTTATGAGTGTTTTATTATGTTTTCACCGGGTATAGTGGGTTTTAGACGTATTGCCTCCATGATACAATAGGCCTTAGGAAGCATATACATAGCAGTTTGCTGTTATGTCTCTGTGTCCGACACACCGTTAACATGGACACAGCCACGACATATGTACAGACGTGTCCAAATAAAAATAATAATTTTTTAGGCTTAGACACATGGCTCGTACACAGCTTGAATTGGGTTGGATACGGCTTGCCATTTTTTCTCATTTTTTTTTAGAAAAAGATAACTTGAAAGAGTCATAATATGATGTAAATGTTCAATCTTTTTGATAAAATATAAATCTTCTTAGAATTCTATTTTTGTTATTTTATTAATATATACATGTTGTGTTGTGTCTTGTATTTTTAGAATTTCTAATGTCCCATATCTGCGTCCATGCTGTCTAAAATAGGCCAATTGTCTCTAGGAGGACAAGACTTTGTCTCCAATTTTTTCTTTATCCAAGATCTACACACAATATTGTATATATCACATTTCATATATTACACATATAATACTCATACTTTACAAAGGAACGCATATATGTAGCCATAGAAAAGATCCTTTAGGTTACTAGCCATTATGTACTTAAAAACACATTATTCTCTACATTGATCACCCATAAAATGATTATGCAACATACGATTATTACACCTTAAAGTAGCCATTATCTGTGAATGAATAAAGATTTATTACATTGCTTTATGACTATATAATGACTTTAATGTTATGCCTTTTAGGCTCTCAACCTTCATTTGACTATTATGTCAAATTAAGAATATTACAAATTAATTAAACAAAATATTATTTTTATGAAAGTACTCGAAAGTTACCACAGTTGTTTTTCTTACATGATATTCAATAAACAAATTGAAAGAAAAAATTAATTGCCAAACTTTCTATTGACCTTTGGTGGTAAGTTAAAGGAAGAGAATGAGAGGGAGGAACATCAAATAGGGTGAGAACTATGAGATTAGACCTCATGCAATAATCAGGAGAACGGTGAACATAGCCAACACAAAGGAAGATTTTGCAATGTTGTTTTGGATTATATGGTATGCTGTTTTCATTGGTGCAATGTCATGTTGAAAATCATGGCTTATATTATATAAGAGGAAACTCTGCTTTTTCTTTGTTGACTAAACATTATTTGTTATCTAAACATTTAATTGGTTAGTTCTTTTATCTAAAAAGTCACATGCATAGCTCCCTTTGACCTTTAACTGGAGCAATACTATATTTTATTATTTAAGGAGAGATGCTCAGAAACTTCAATGGAGAGGGGCAGAAGGAGGGCAAGACTGCAAGACATTCATGTTAAATGATAGTTAATTTCACTTAAACTTAGTCAATTGAAGCTTAATTAGATTAAATGAATGCGAGCAATCTTTTTTTAGTAAGCAATTTGTAAATATTACTGTAAGTTCTTACTGTAGTTTATAACATACTTTAAACTTAAAATAGCATATAAAAAAAAATGATTAGATGAACTCAAGTTGGACTCTTTGACCCAAATATTACAATTCAAAAACAAAAGTATCTATCTATTGTACTTTCTAATTTATTTACTTAAATGTTATACTTTTTAAAAAATAAAATTTGACATGTAGAGTCCAACAGATGCAATGTATGTCTAGCGGCGTATCCAGTGTAGACATGTCACGTGGTAAATAGTGGACGTGTTGTTTGCCACATGACACGTCCACATTAGACACGTTGTGAGGCATCCGAAGGGTTTGTTGAGCCCCATAGGTCAAATTTTTATTTTTATTTTTTAAAAATATAATATTTAGGTAAATAAATAAGTTTGTTTCTGAATTACAATATTTGAGTAAAAAATCCCTCAAGTTGTCATGTATAATTAACATTGTCAAATTAGTTGGCCAAAAATTGGGTAGCCAGTTTTTACTATTTTATTATTTTTTGAATTAAATATAAAAAATACAGAAAAGTAGAAATAAAATTAAAATAGGATAGAAACTTTAAAAACTCAATTTTAATTAGATCTTAAAATTCAGATACTAACTTAGTTTTATATAAGAGCCCTGAACCAAAATTCACATAACAGTGTCAACCAATTTAAGATTATATCAAGTTGCCACGCAAAGCGAATTCAAAATTATTACCCGAAAAGGGAAAGCGTTTCTTTGTCCTTTTAAGGAAAGGTTGCAGATCTTTTTCTATTTTTAAATAAAAAGGTGGCAGCTTTTGATCCCAATGACATAACCGTCTTCTTTCAAAGTCCAAATTACCCTTTATCAAGTAGGTTAGTTACTGAGTCACAGACTCACTAGGCCGTGTTGCGGACTCACTGCTCAGTGAGATGCACTCAAAAAAATAAAAAAGGGGGTTCTTTGTAAAACGCAATAGAAGTTGATCAAGATTTATTTTTTTAGCTTCGTTAATATAATTTAAATTTTATAAATTTACTTAAATTTTTTAATATAGCACAAATATTAATTTTGTAAAATTTAAATTATATCAACTATATCATAATAATATAATATATAAGCAAAACAATAAAAAAAAACTAAAGATATGACTTACGTCATATATAGAAATATAGCATAGCACCCCTTAGTATTAATTAGAAGATAAACGTTCATATTTTTTATTTTTTTTTTATCACTTGCAAATTACAAAGAAAATATTTAAAAAATGATATTTCTCACATAAGATGTGTGTGATACATTTCTGATGTGGTAGTATAATAGTCGTTAATGTAAAAACATTTAATCTTGAAATGCTTATCTCAAACTTTAATTGTATAAAATATATAATATGTCAATACTATTATCTCCCTCTTGGATGAGTCATTGAAGAGCTATAACATGAAGTTTGTTCTCTCTTACCCTATTATTGAATTTTTTAAAAAGTTTTAGGGGCCATATTGAATTTTTTAAAAAGTTTTAGGGGCCATACTGAATTTTCTAAAGACAATTACATAAAATAAAAAATAAAAATGGGGGCAGTAGCCAACCCTGTCATAGCCGTAAACAATATGAAACACATGAAATATTGAGAATAAAAAGGAGATTTTATTGAATACTCTTATAGTTATTGGCTACATCTGCTATTTTTATTTTTATTTTCTTCGCTTTTGTGTAGTTCCTACACAGTGCTAGGACTTGGTTTTTATTCTTGTTTGTGCTCGCAATTTAATGGCCTGGTTCTCCTTTCTGATTTTCTTGGTTTTGAACAGCTTCAGATCCCGGAGGAAATGGACAGTTACAGGAAGCGTTGACACAAGTGCAGCCACAACCATGACAATGATAATTGCATTGCTCATCAGTTTGACACGGCCAACGGGCTATGGGACCCCTTGCTTCACATTTCATGCTCATATCTGGTTATACACAGGGAAGAGATCCAGTTATGTTAACTTGAGTCATGTTGCTTAGATCTAAGCCGTCTATTCCATTTAAGGTAATTTCAACCATTAAAACACATTAATATTTAATGGTTGAAATGAGATTTAATGAAATGGACGGCTCAGATCTGAGCAACATGACTCAAGTGACATGACTGGATCTAAATCCGTTATACACACGTACACAAACAAAATTTATTTGGTTTTCATAATATTCAATTACGAGTGGAAACAACAAAAATAAATAAAAATAAATAAATGACTGAATCAACTGCATGATAAAAGAAAGGAAAGTAAAATATATTTTTTGTTTTTAAATTATTTTCAAATATTATTTTAGTACCTGATTTATTTTTAATGTCACTTTAATCCTTGAATAATCATCGTGTTTGACAAATTAATGATCACTTATAGGACTGAATCAAAATATATAAAAGAAAGGAAGAGATTACAATTAAACTTAGGAACATCAATAATAGGGTGAGAGAGAACAAACCTGATGTAGCAATCAACATAACCAAGAAGAAAGCCAACATTGAGAAAGCTTTTGCCATAGTGTTGATGTTGTGAAATGCCTCTTTTCCTTTCTTTTGTGTTTTTGTTTTAGGGGCTGATAGAGGTGGTGATATGCTCAAAGGTGTCCTTTCAAAACTGCTTATATAGGCATAAATTCCTTTACTAGACAAGTAAAAAATATAATCTTTTAGGATAATTGGAACTCTTATGGAATGGATATCTAAAAACTTAATTCTACCAACTACAAGATGTTTTATTGATGTTAATCCTAAAATTTTAGGATATGTAAAACAATATAATTTTTAGGATAATTGGAATTCATATGGATTGGATATCTAAAAATTTAATTCTACCAACTACAATATGTTTATTGATGTTAATCTTAAAATTTTAGGATATGTAAAATAATATAATTTTTAGGATAATTGGAATTCATATGGATTGGATATCTAAAAATTTAATTCTACCAACTACAAGATGTTTTATTGATGTTAATCTTAAAATTTTAGGATATGTAAAAATAATATAATTTTTAGGATATGGTTCCTTATTGCATATCTATACTCAGAGGCCTAGAGGGTAGAAATTAATTAAAGTATGTAATCTCATGGAATGGATATCTAAAAATTTAATTCTACCAACTACAAAATAAACTTATGTTGTTGTTAATAATATATCGTGTAACTTTTTGTTGATTTTAATACTTAATACATGACTAGATTAAATCTATAATCTCATACAAGTGTACCTAACACCGTAACCTAACTCTGAGTTCTAGATATTGGGAAATTTAATATTAAACTCATCCAATGGAGGATTTGGATCCAGTCATGTCACTTGAGTCATGTTGCTCAGATCTGAGCCGTCTATTCCATTAAAGCTCATTTCAACCATTAAATATTAATGTGTTTTAATGGTTGAAATGACCTTAAATGGAATAGACGACTTAGATTTAAGCAACATGACTCAAGTTAACATGACTGGATCTCTTCCCTCCAATGGAATGTATATCTAAATATTTAATATTATAAGGCCAATACATATAATTTAATGGTGAAAGATGAGAGTAATTTGTAAGAGATTAAAGATAAAAAAAATCTTTAATTAAGATAAAAGAACCTTTAATTAATTTTAATAATAATGTCAACCTCTTGGCATATATGATATAATAATAATGTCTCCCTCTTGAAAAATCTTTTTACGAAATAAATTTTTTTAAGGAGGTTTATTAGATATTTTTAGTATTTATTTAGTATGTCATATTATATAAGAATAATCAATATATAAATGACATGTATATAAGTTAATTATTTTTAAATTTTTTTTAAAAATAAAATAAAATATATTTATATTTAATAAAATATAAAAATTATATATAGTTGACACTTTAGTATAATATAACATATTCATATAGTATTATAAAATCTTTATTTTCGTTTCTCTCACTTTCTATAAACAGTGTTACGTGGGCTAAATACCTGAAGGCTCAGATTGGGCCCAGCCCAGCCCATCATAAAATTAGTTGGCAAGTGGCAAGAACTCCACGACACGACACTTCTTGCCGCCAATGCCCAATTCGCGTCCCTCCACACGGTACTTCTGAACCGAAAAGTGGGTACTGACGTGTCAACTTCTTAATCTTCCACGTGTTTTACACTTCACCGTTTACCTTCAAAGTCAGATAAGGAGAATAAATCTTAGCCGTCCAAGCTGAAGATCTTCATCTTCTAGCTCATATATTCACATTTTCCATCCCAATTGGGAAATTTTCTTCTCTGTTTCTTTTCAAACTCCATATATATAACTAGGTCACATAGACTCGTCCTTTGACCCCCTTTTCGCTTCTCTGCCTCGTCTCTCTGGGTTCAGAGAAGGAGAGAGAAAGAGAGCGAGAGCAGAATTGGGAGGGGAAGAGAGACAGAAGAGAGATCAAAGCTTGTAGGCGAGGAGGGTCCGTTGTTGTTTCTTCACAGGTATGTGAATATCCAGCTGAATTCATCATTTTTCTATGGTGAATTTTTTCGAATTATGCTTTTATTTATTTTTTATTTTTTTATTATTATTGGGTAGTTGCTTATAATGGTTTTGGGTGATTTGGGTCTGGTTTCTTTGTGTTTCTGATTCTTGAGGTTCCTGAAACCATAGATCCTTGTTTTGGAAGTTTGAGCTGTTCGTTTCATGTGCGTTTGGTTTTCTTTCACTTTGAATTTTGTTTTCTTTTGTGTATGGTGAGTTTTCATTTGCGAGTAGTGATTTGGTCTTAATTGGGTTTGGGTCAGAGGGAAATGGAGAGAATTAAAAGAAGAAAAGGGTTTAGGAAGTTTGTGCTGTGAATTCTGCTGGCGGAGTTGAAATTGAATCCAATCTTTGATCTCTATGGTCTGAATTTTGGAGGTTTTTGCGTCTAGAGGAAGGTGAATACTAAATTTGGAAGGCTGTGTGAGTGAGATACGAAAAAGATATTAGCAAAATAGACCCTTTTTTTTTTTAAAAAAAAAGAATGTTTTTGGATTTTTTTGTTCTGTTATTTTTCTTCCAGATTTGAATTATTACACTTCAGCAACATGACTCAATTTCTTTAAGAATACCCACATTTGTAAAGGGGGTGAAAGAGGGGGAGGTTGTACTGAATGAATATGACACATGCTTAAGATTTCTAAAATTGATATCATACGATGTTCTGTCTGGTTTTTTGAGGTCAATTGTCATTCTAGCACCTTAATTTTGAGGTGGATGGTGTAGTCAAATGAGCGTTTGTAGTCCTGAAGAGAGTTACCCACGGGGTTGAATTAGATGAGTCCTCTCCATGATTTGCTGAAATAGTTCATTGTTACTTGATAATTCTGGCAGGATCTCAGTGGATGACATTTATAGAGCTGCCAAAGATAGATAGAGATTTTCAGCTGAGACATTTTTTAATGAGTTTTGATGGATAAACCTATATGTTATAATGATGGAAATGTAAAGGGTTTCATAGATGGACTTCGTTTTGAGAGCTTTTGGATTTAACTAAATCTGATCATATGATTAATCAATGATGTATTCTCCTTTTAATCTGGTTGAATACATTTATCAGATGTAGTTATTATATGGGTGATTAACAGTTCTGTTTTTCTTGATTTTAAGTTTGTTTATCCGTGAGGAAGGTGAAAAGGGAAAATTTCTGAGGATTGCAACTTCAATTGTATTTGCCTGATGTATGGAGTCTGGAATTTAGTTATCCTGCAGTTTTCAGAATATTTATGATATGCAAACTGCTGAAGATGAATAGTTCCTTGTTGGATTTGAATGTGTTACTGGCAATGAAGTATCTTGAAGTACTTAGTGATGGTGTTCAAATATTTCCTTGTTTTATTATATTAACGTATCTCTTTCAGTACCAATATGAGAGAAACAAATGTTGATTCATATTAATATATATATCATTTGTACTCCATGTCTTGCATACAATCTTTTGCANGGATTGCAACTTCAATTGTATTTGACTGATGTATGGAGTCTGGAATTTAGTTATCCTGCAGTTTTCAGAATATTTATGATATGCAAACTGCTGAAGATGATAGTTCCTTGTTGGATTTGAATGTGTTACTGGCAATGAAGTATCTTGAAGTACTTAGTGATGGTGTTCAAATATTTCCTTGTTTTATTATATTAACGTGTCTCTTTCAGTACCAATATGAGAGAACAAGTGTTGATTCATATTAATATATATATCATTTGTACTCCATGTCTTGCATACAATCTTTTGCATCTGTTTGCGTCGCTTTTTTTTTGTGTTCCTTTAGTTCGAATGTAAAAAAGAAACATCTTACATATCATATCTTGAATTGAATTCAAACTATTCTTCAGAAGCCCAGACTCAATGCCGGCCCTTAAAATGAAGGCTAAGTCAACCACAACCTGTAAAAGAGATGGAAGTTATCTCCATGAGTCTGAGAAGTCGAATAAAATACGTAAAGTGTCAAGTCCCGTGGTCCGAGTAACACAAGAGGCAGCAGATTTAGATACATCAAACCAAACATCCCAAAAAGGTGAGCTTTCAAGAGAGAGAAAATAAATGTAATAATGCGGTTACTTCATGTAATCTTTTGAGGTTTTCTTAGAACTTTTGCTGCAAGAGAAGATAATCACCATTCAATTCGGCATTTTTGTTGTAGGTTTTAGCAAAAATGAAGTATTTGCCCAGGGGCATGAAAATGATAAAAACCAAATGTCATATAATGGAGATAGGGCAGAGGCCTGTCTGTCAGTGGATGAAGATTCAGATTCAGATTCAATAGAAAAAATGGTAAGGCTCAGATTCATGTTCCTATGTATATGGATCTGTAAATAGATGTGGTTGTGCACAGTCATGACTCGTGATTGCAACCTCCCTACCAGCTGCATGTCAATCAACTATTGTGTTGAATTGGCTGAATAAAAGAAAAAATGGAGAGTCAACTTTGTGTTATGTGCTTCTATTCATACTTTTTAAGGATCCTAGATTGATCGAAGACTTTACCTTAACTTTATTCCTTTGCTTTACATGCATCCAAGATTGATGATCACAAACTAGATTAAACTTTGGTCATGACTCCATGTGCACCTTCGGTTTATACTTCTAGTTTTCTGGATTATTTCATCTGTGTCAAGTTACAGAGTAGCAGCTGATGCTGCTTTCTGCATCTGAATTGATCTACATTTTCAGAAATGTATCCAATCAGTATTTTTCTTGAGGATATTACTTGATCTATTTGACTCAGATTTCTCAGTGTGTCTGTGCAAGAAAGTTTTAGTATACATGCATTTGTGTCTATTGATATGGTTTGGGTATTGCTGTTGGAATAACGGGACTGAAAATATGGACATTTGTGTCTAGTAATATAGTTTCGTGTTGCAGTTTGAATGATGGGACTGAAGACATATGCTTATTCTGCCACTTCTTTACCTTTTCTTGTGGGAGTCTAGCCTAAGATCCACCAGTACCAACTGGTGCCTTTAAACTACTAGCTTTTCTTCTTTGTGAATTGTGAGCCGAGGAAAAAGTGGGATTTTCTATTTAATGAAATGTGACATGTTTTCTGCTTGCAATATAGTTTGGCTACTTCTTATATCATGACTTTCGAATTTAAAATTTGAATATTCTCTTTGTTTGAAAATACTTACTATCATGGTTTGTTGATGGCAGGATTCCTCACCATCTTATCTTTCCTCAAGCTTGGGAACAATGTTTTCTCCTTTTACTGAGTCTGATGATGTCCCCTGCAATCTATTTGATGGAGGTACCCACCTGGAATCATTGTTCATATCATCTGAATTTTCTCTATTCGTTTTTCTTTTGGGTGGGGTGGGGGGAGTGGGGGTGTTGATATAAGAAGAAGAAACTTCTTTGAAGAGGAAGAAGAGGAAAGTACAAAACATTTCAGGATGAAGCATCCTCCAAGGAAAACCAAAAGAAAAGATACAATCAAAAAGGGAAAGAGGAGCCCCTTCAAATAACTATTGTCTCAGCAACTTAAATAGGCAAAAGAGCAAGTTTGATTCAAAGTTTTGAGGGTGAACAAAATTTTTAAGATCCTTATTTATTTTTGAGTTTTGGGAAGTACTTTCAAATGTAGTTTACTAAGTTATGACACAACAAGGGTCACTGTAGAGATTTGAACTTGACCCCTAATCATTATTAATTATTTGGTGGCTACATTAGCTTATTTCTTGTATTTTCCCCCTACCGTCATCCTCCCAGCAGGTATTTCTGTAAGCCTAATGTTCATTTTGTTATTATTTTTTTTCTTTAGTTTTTTGTTAAATGACATATGGTAGTGTGTTCCAAAAGTGTTCTTACTTTGCTCTTTTTTTTGCAGTAGGTAGGGAACAAATAATTTCTGTGCCTCAAGTGAATGATGATGATCATGGTGATAGGAGTAATAGCTACTCCAGTTACCAAGCATCTCATGTCTTAGACTCCTACATATATGAAATGTGTCTCAGTGGGTTTTCTGGTGACAGGATAGGTGTATTTGATGACAATGCCAACTATAATATCCTTTATGATCATGAATCTTCTGCGACAAATTTGATATATGATGCCACTGAGGGATTTAAGTTATTCCCCTTCCCAGAGGTAACTGTAGAAGCAACAGATTCCCATTATGAAGGATCTTGTGAAGAGTTCCAGCAGATATCTGATTATTCATGGTTTCATCGCATGTGCCATCAGTCTAAGCCATTTAGTCAAGAACTTGATGTCAAGCCTTGTCAGTTTGATTCAGATGAAGTAGATTATTCTGATCCTGAGTCATTCATTAGAAATTTTCCTGAGCTATCAGATGAATCTTACTCCCTTCCTGCACTTGTAAGCAAGGAAACAAGCAAAAGGAAGCATATTACCCTTGTTCTTGATTTGGATGGTAATCTTCTTCCATCTTATTTCTCATGTGCTCTTATTTATATAAGTTCCATCCCCACGCAATGTATGGAGAATATTTTAGAGTTGATTTTTAGATCTCCTTTTTGCATCATGATTTACAAGCTTTGTACATAAAAACTGAAAATTTCCCGCTAAAGGGCTTTCTGATGCAACAAATTACTGTTTACTGTGTGAGCATGGTTTTATTTTATGTTTTGGAACTTTTTGGGTATAATTCCAATTAAGGTGGCTCAAAAAAAAGTCACTCTATTTTATTGGTAAGCTTATTAGGTAAAGAATAACAAATTTATTCAGCTTAACATCCGCTCTTCACAATAGAAGAACCACTTGAGTTCAAGCAATTTACTTATAATTAGAATTTAATCATATTTGCTTTTTTACTTTTCCTTGATTTTAGAAGACCTCTTTATTTGATGTTGATTTTTGAAGTTACCAGTATGTACCATAAGTTATGTTATCTGATATCAGAACAGTTGTTGCGATACATAAGAGACAAATCCTTGTTATTGATTTAGTCGGTGTTATGAACAAATTTATATGATGTTTGATAAAAAGACATATTGAAGCGCTTCATATTACTCATAAATTATACATTTTGTTGGTTCACTTCTACAGAAACACTGGTCCATTCTACGATGGAACCATGTGAGGGTGCAGACTTCACAATTCAAGTATTCTTTGACAAAAAGGAGCACACTGTATATGTTCGACAGAGGCCCTTCCTCCAGGCATTTTTGGAGACAGTATCAAAGATGTTTGAAATCATTATTTTTACAGCTAGTCAGAGCATTTATGCTGAAAAACTACTGGATGTTCTTGATCCTGATAGAAAACTTTTTTCTCAACGAGTATATCGAGAATCATGCGTATTTTCTGATGGCACCTACACCAAAGATTTGACAGTTCTTGGAGTTGACCTGGCAAAAGTATTTATTATTGACAATTCTCCTCAGGTGTTCTTCTTCTTTTCATGAAGTAACAGGCTTTTCATATTAGCAATCTTTTTCTGTTGTGAAATATTTGTGCCATGATATCTGGTTTAGCAATTTACTTAATTGGTAAAATGTTTACTGGAAGTAAGAAATTTACTCAATTTCGTTTCCAAGTGTTTTTTTTAAAAGATTTGTGAAGCTCCAGTAGATTGTTTACTTAACCAAAAAGGAAGTTTGGTATTTTATTGGTAGCTGCTTTCATTAAGTAAAAAAAGAAAATGCTAGTTCATCAGACAAAACTGTTGTAAATTTGTGATTAAAAATGGCGCTTTATTGCCATGGTTTATGATGCTGGAACTTAACTGTAGCATATTCATATTTTTAGGTGTTCAGATTGCAAGCTGACAATGGGATTCCTATTAAAAGTTGGTTCGATGATCCTTATGACTCTGCTCTGATTTCCTTACTCCCCTTCCTGGAGACGCTGGTTGATGTGGATGATGTTCGTCCCATCATTGCAAATAAATTTAGGGTCAGGGATTAATTGCTTGGTATTCAGTTTCCTATATCAAGGTGTTGAATCTCTTGATTTTGCATGTGAAGCAGTAGCTGAACGTTTTTTGCTGAGTTCAAGTGACCCTGCGCAAGTTAATGCTGAGTATCTCTAGGATTTAGTGTTCCCTAGTTGTGAGTTGATTTTAGTTGCATTTTAGTTGATTCTGTAGGGAGTATTTACAAATGGCTATAATCTTCAATAGTATGTCTGTTTTTCTTGGTTAAAAATTATGTATATAGACAATGATATAGTGCAATAATGTCTTTTCAAGTTTTGACCATCATCCGTTGGTTCGCATTTTAAGGGTTATTTTTCAGAAACCTTTCATTTTCCTTCGTTACTACACAAGACAATATTCAATATCAGTCATACATGCCAACGGGACTTGGTTCAGCAAGGTTCAAACTTGGGAACTTGGGTTTGAGGTCTTGCGAAACCGTTGGTAGAGTATCTCCGTGAGTGTTTGGTACACTTGTATGAGATTTATAGATTCAATTATACATTCTACCTTCTAAATATAGCTATTCAACAAATCATATCTCATTGGGAGATATATGTATTAAGTATTAAAATCAACAGAAAGTTATACCATATATTATTAACATCAACAGAATGTTATTTTGTAGTTAGGAGAATTAAATTAATTTTTAGATATCCATGCAAAAGAATTCCAATCTAACCTAAGAGATTATACTCCAATTAGCTAACTTTTTCTTTTCCCAAAAACTTATTCCTATAGATTATTTACAAAAGTGTTTTTGAAAATTTTATTGAAAAAAAAAATTGTTTAGACTCATATCGAATAAACATATATTTGTGTTTCTGAAAGATTTAAGATTTAACAAAATAGTCTTTGAAAGAACATTAATATAAAATAGTTATCGAAAAAACTGATATGCGTAACAAAATAGTTTTTGAAAGATTCAAATTTTAATAAATATTAGACTATTTTGTTATGCATATTAGTTCTTTCGAAGATTATTTTGTAGTTAGTGTTCTTTTAATGACTATTTTATTAAATTTTGAATCTTTCAAGACGTAAATGTAAGTTTACTATTTAAGAACATGACATTTAAAAGCAAAAATAAAAATAACAAAACATTGTGTGTTTGTGTGTGTATTGTTAGTAACTTTAGTGGAGAGTTATATTTACACAATTAAATTTTTAGATAGTGATTCGATAGATGTTGTTTCCTATATTGTAATGTTCACTTGGTATTATTATATTATGGTATCTATAGACCATAAAGTTAAATTATGGTGTTAGGTAAACTTGTATGAAATTATAGATTAAATTACAGTCTACTCCCTAAATATAGCTATTCAACGACTCATCCAAGAGGGAGATACTGGTATATTGACATGTTATATATTTTATATAATTAAAGTTTTAGATAAGCATTTCATAAATGTTTGGTATGCCTTAATTTTCACTCCATAATATCATATTCCTACGTTTATATCATAGATCACAAATTTATATCGATTATAGTATTATACCAGTATGAGATTACATACTTTAATTGCTTTCTACCCTCTAGGCCTCTTAGTATAGATATGCAATAAGGAACCATAAAGAGAGGAAAAGAGTCAGCTTCCAACATATCACCCTCTACCAGCCCCTAAAACAAAAACACAAGAGAGGAGAAAAGAGTCATTTCACAAACATCAACACTATGGCAAAATCTTTCTCAGTGTTAGCTTTCTTCTTGCTTCTGTTGATTGCTACATCATGTTTGTTCTCTTACACCTTATTATTCTTGTTCCTGATTAACTCTAATTGTATTCTCTAAGTCATTTCACAAACATCAACACTACGGCAAAATCTTTCTCAGTTTTGGCTTTCTTCTTGCTTCTGTTGATTGCTACATCATGTTTGTTCTCTTACACCTTATTATTCTTGTTCCTGATTAACTCTAATTGTAATCTCTAAGTCATTTCACAAACATCAACACTATGGCAAAATCTTTCTCAGTGTTGGCTTTCTTCTTGCTTCTGTTGATTGCTACATCAGGTTTGTTCGCTTACACCTTATTATTCTTGTTCCTGATTAACTCTAATTGTATTCTCTAAGTCATTTCACAAACATCAACACTATGGCAAAATCTTTCTCAGTGTTGGCTTTCTTCTTGCTTCTGTTGATTGCTACATCAGGTTTGTTCGCTTACACCTTATTATTCTTGTTCCTAATTAACTCTAATTGTAATCTCTTCCTTTCTTTTATTGTGCTGTTAATTCTGTTATTTATCTAACTTTTTTGAACTCATAATTGAATGTTATTTATTGAGGAGATGTCTTGTTCAGTGGAATCGCCTCCAGTTTAAAAGACTGTCTCTCACCCTTTTCTTAGATTTGATTCTCCCCAGCTGCAAAATGATAACTTTAGTGAAATAACCATATAACTCGGATAATTTTTTTTTTTTTTGAATAATAAGTTTTGTTTTTGTATGTGTGTAATATCTATATATGAGTATGAAATGTGAAGCATGGGGGTCCCATAGCCCATTGGCCGAGTCAAACTGATGAGCAATGTAATTATATTATCATTGTCATGGCCGTTGTGGTTGCACTTGTGTCAGGGTTCCTGTAAGTGTCCATTTCCTCCAGGATCTGAAGCTGTCCAAAACCAAGAAAATCGTAAAGGAGAACCAAGTCGTAGCTAGCACTGAGTAGGAGCTAGACAAAAGTGAAGAAAATAAAAAGAAATAGAGCAAATGTAGCAAATAACTATGAGTATCACTATTCAATAAAATCTCTTCTTTTTATTGTCTATTATTTCATGTGTTTGATATTGTTTTAGATTAACATGGGGGAAGAAACTTGGACCATGAAGTGAAAATGTTAACGGCTATTACTCTCTAAAAATGTTTGTCTCACCTTCTTAGATTGACGTTCTCATCGCTGTGGACCTTGCAAATCTAAACTGTTGAAAAAAACAATTTAATTAGGCTCAGTTTAAAATGTAAGATTCAAACATAACAAAACTCACTGTGATGGTTAATTTTAATTCATAACTCCTTTGAATTCACAAATTTGAATAATTATACGAGAAATGGTGTGGTCCTGAGTTGGTTATTGCTCTCGTTATGAACAAGAATTAGTTTCGTATCTAAAAGGTGTGGAGATACTCTAATGTATTTATTGTGATGGAAATGCAATAGGGAATAAACCAAAAAAAAAAAAGAAGAGAAATAGTGTCTCCACATCCCAAATTCAACTGTAACCAACATGGTAAAATTTCTTTGGTGGATTTAGCATTTCTTGTGATGGAAATGTCCAAGCATATACTTTTACTTAATACAATTAAAGTTTTAGATATGCATACCATAAGACTACCAACTTTCTTAAAAAGTATACTTTCACTTGACTTGTTAAAAAAACTTTTGCCTATATAAGCTCTTTCAAAAGGAAACCTCAAGTATCCAAAACTCAAAAGAAAAACAAATGAAAAAGACAAAGCATCAATACTATGGGGAGATCTTTCTCAGTGTTGGCTTTCTTCATCGTTCTCTTGATTGCTACATTAGGTTTGATCTTAACCTATTATTGATGTTCCTTTCTGATATTGTAATATAATCCTTTTTCTTACTACCTAAGGAGAACCAGGGAATTGAATTATAAGACAAGTAAGGATAATAGTAAAGTACTATGCACTAGCAATGTGTAGCAGCTTGCAAAATTGAACAGATGTGGCCAATAAAATTCTATGGTTACTATATAATATTTGTTCTTTTCTTTTTATTGCCCAAACTGCTGATATATGCATTCCTTTGATATAGTTTTAGATTAACATAAGAAAAGAAATTCAATTTTTTAAGAAAAAAATCATGAGAGAAGAAATTAATTAGAACCATGCTGTGTAAAAGAACATGTTCTTCAGTTTATTATAATTTTATGTTTCTCTTGATTATTGCATCTACGTTTAGTCTCTCACACTAATATTATCTAACCCCAACCATCATATGGTTGTCTGAACTATTTTTTTTTTTTTTTTTTGAGTGATGCTATTTACACACTAATTAATCTCATAATTTTTTACATTTAATTGTTTAAGCGGCACAATTTGAGACTAATTGAATTTGCTTAAGATTTTTTGTTAAACTTAAATTTTCTTGCTAAATAGTGTGAAGTTATTTAGCATGTAAGTATTATTATTCTTCTTGTATAAATGTATAATATAGATGCCTCAAATGTCCTTATTGCACTTGTGTTAACACATGGTGCAAATGACCAGGTGACCCACCAGCAAAATCCTTAGCTAAAGCTATCATGGTGGTTTATCGTCTGTTTGATTATCATTAAACAAGAGCTTTACTTATGAGATAATACCATGAAGACGATAGCAAAAGAATAAGAATTTAGAAAGAAGTGCAACATACCAGATTCCACAGATATAGCTGATATAAGAGGACTATACACTGATCTAACTGGAATGCCAGTTGTCCCTTTCCCAGCCCACTGGAAGCGAATCTCCAAGGTATTATTAGTCACAACAGCACTAAATTTTTTTATGATCGGGTTTCCAACCCCTACGGCTTCATTTGCAATATTGAAATCCTTCAGCTCCCTCTTTCCCTGCAGTATTTCAATCCAAACCAAAACGCTTCACCAAAACTCTCCAAAAGATATAAACCTAGTGACCACTTGCTAAAGGCCTTTATCTTTATTAAGTTAAAAAACAAGATAATACCTGAATGTAAACGTCAAATACACGCCTTCCTAGGCTGCTATATGTTTCATCATCAGTGAACATAATCTCCGCAAAATGGAGATATACAGGGATTTGCTAGGCAAAATCCATAATAAGTCAAAGAAATNAACATAAATCCTTAGCAAATAGCCTTCAATCTACCGAGCCTTCACTTGGTTCAACAATGGAGGAAGAACTAAGGCACCACCGAGGAGGATCAAGAGGAGTTGGAGCTGCAACTAGGGTGAAAATGATGAAAAAATTGGGCAATTTAGGTTTTGAAATCGAGTTGGGGAAGAAGAATGGGGCTCTAAGCAAAAACGGCGTCGTTTTGGGCGATATTCAGCTCCTAGGCCACTCGAAAACGGCGTCGTTCCACTAAGGAGCAGGGACCGGTCATATGAAAACGGCGCCATTCCACTTAAGTCAATTACCGGTCATCCAAAACGATGCCGTTCGACTGTTTCCGGTATTTTCCACTGTTTTGCGCGCGTTTTTTTGACGAAACTTGGAGTTTCAAAACATTAAAGTCAAAAAAAACTCCTGGGAAACGATTTTTTGCCGTCTCTAACGTGTGGAACACAGTTCGTGTTTCGTCTCCGTCCCCGAAACGGAGATGCACCCTTTTTTCACATCCCGATGCTTCTAAGTATACAGTTAAGTTAGTTGATAAAAACAAGTGCATTGTTAGTCTTAGGTTAGAATTAACATACATTTCTTGGAGGTAAGGCAACCTGGTCAGTTCTGGTGCCTGGAAGATTTTGTTGTTTTAGAATTCTATAAAATTCATTCAATCATGAAAATTTAAAACGATCAAAAAAGTTTACCCTTTCCAATTCCCAGTTTCCAACCCCTCTTCTTTGCCCCACATTGTCCCTCTCTCTCTCTCTCTCTCTATCCCTTTGATTTTTTGGGTCATTCTCAACTAAAATGCGCTCACGGTATCATGCATTTTAGTGAATTATTTTTTAGTTTATAACTTAAAAGTATTGTATGATTAATAATCGTCTTCATGATCATGCAAAACAATTCACCAAAAGATAATTTTTTTTTTTGAATAGCTATTCATTTACATATATAAGCTATTTCGAGACAACATCAATTCATAATTGTGACTAAATATTTTATATGTGAAATTGTTTTTCACAAAATTTTTGTGTGTAAAATATTATGAAATTAAGGCTCGTTTTTATGTGACAAAATTTGATTTTATGGCTATTAAACTTACTTGGTGAATAAAAAAAAAAAGATTGAAGGACTAAATTATAATTTATTTCATAACTTCGTATATGTTTATTTTAAATAAGGAGTAGTTTTATTATTATTTTTAGTTATAGATAGAGTTAAATTTTTTACTTTAACTTTTAAAAAAAAAAATTTGTGGTTGTTTTAAGTTGTATTTTTACTTAATATTTGAACTCTTGATAGCTATTTCTTAAAAAAGAGAAATGTATGTTAATCACTATTGATAGTTACATAGACATATATCGTATTTATTAACAATATATTTCACATTTAATGTGGTGAAAAGCAATGTATCGTTCACCGACTTGTATTATACATTGATGTTTTATGGGTTTCAAAATTTTAAAAAATAATGTAGGACAAATATGAATATCATGTTTCTAACAAGCTGAGGTGAAATTGAATTACTATATGGTCCCACTAGCATAATAATGAGATGTACAATAAAGTGTTCAGAAAAAACAGCTGCTTCCCAGTTCCACTAGACATTTATAGGATAACCTTGCATGGCCAGCGATAGAGATAGACATAGACATAAAGTGATAAAACACAAGTCAAGAGTCAAGATATGAGCCATTTGGCTTGATTAAACTAAAAAAACAGACAATTCTTACGTCTTCATTTCAAAATAATTATAAGGACCCCCAGCTACAAGTTGGCAACTAAACCAACATTTGATTCTCTTCTAAGTTCTATGTACTTGATCCACAATATTTTTGTTGTTGTTTTTTTTCTTTTAATTTTTTTTTTTATCCATAGCTGTAGCAGCTTCAAATATTCTGATGCAAAAACCATTCAAATTTCATATCAGGAATCAGGATTATGGAAATGAAAATCCCCCATCCTCATCATCAAAACCACTAAAGATATTAACTGAAAAACTCATTCGTTTATCCCTTTTGGACCCAAAAGTGAGTGAAGAAAGTGAAACAGAGTACTCTGCATAGAGACACACATAAAAAAACAGAGGAAGAGAGAGAGAGAGACACATACATGCCAACAACATGGCAGAGGGTGCCATTTGCAAAAGAGCAATCGCACTAGACATTGTTTTCTACTCCTTTCACAGGATTAAGCGTTGTCCAGTTCTTTAATCCACTGCATGGATCTACGTTGAATTCCCAATCCTCTTTCCCAAGGGTCTTAGCTATGTCTTTCAAAGCTTGCACTAACAATACACAAAGTGTATCAGCAAAATCAATAATGATATAATAAAATATAGACACGGTCTCTGCAAGAATCATAGAAATATTTTCTTATTGAGTAGGATATATATTTATACCTTCATCTTGGACTAAAGTGGCATCAGAACCAAAAGCAAAAGATGCAAAACAAAAGAGTAGGACTGAAAACAAGAAAAACTCTGGGAAAGTCAGCTTCATGCTGATTAATGGAATGGGAAAGAGCTTCAGATTAGTTGAAAATGAATCAAGGTTCAGGAGTAGAAGAGATTTTGGAATTGTGGGAATTAAATAAAAGGCTTCAAATAGTTACAGAGACCTCAAATGATATACATTGAATCTTATAAAGATGTTAGCTTTTGATTACGAGGTGTAGGACATGTTTGGTGGGTGCACTTGTCCTTTTTCATTTACTAAGCATTAGTAATTTTTCTTCTAGTGACTGTAACTGAAAAGTCAACACATGGTGATGATTATGAAATCTAAGCCAGACACAGGAGATTTCATGAATCCATAAGCAAAATTAGAAAAAAAAAAAAAACCACAAAAAGGAAAGGAAAAAAACGAGGGAGAAAAGGTAAAGGTCTATTCAGTTTTGGTGTGCCACTATACAACTAACAAATCTGGTCTCGACTTTAAGGCGTGCCCATATCATATGCGTGCAACTAGGATATTTATTTGTTTCATTTCTTTGGAAAACCTTACTCCAGGTTGTAGGAAATTTGATCTAAATATTATATTTTTATAATTTATTTATATAATTATAATATTTTTTAATTTATTTATTTTAATATTACACTTTTAAAAAATTAAAAACTAAAAAAAAATAAAATCAAAATAAGTGAGTCCTACCAAATACGACAATAAGCCCATGACGTGTCCACGTGAGACACGTCAATGAGCCTAGGACGTGTCATTGCACTAAGCTTGACTTATATTTGACCAACGAACTTGGGTTGGGCCTTTTGATTGAAAAAGTATGACACTCCCTCTAATCTATCCCCAAATGTCCTTATTTTTTAATTTTGTCATTGTTTCCTACCTTGACCCCCTCTGCTTGTGTTAGATGTAAGGGACACGTCTTAGGCTCATTGGTGTGTCCTACGTGGATACGTCGTGGGTCCATTGGCGTGTCTAGTAGGACTCACCCACTTTGACTTCATTTTTTTTTTAGTTTTAAATTATTTAAAAGTATAATATTGAGATAAATAAGTTAAAAAATATTATAATTATATAAATAAATTATAAATGTGTAATATTTGGGTCAATCAACCCAAAGTTGTCATTTTCACTCACCTTCTATGAGCCAAAACGCCAACCAGAAGAAATTACTCTTTCCATGAAAAGGAAAGAAGAAAGTAAAGTACGTTTAATTGCACACTCAATAATTACACATCATATCACAATTGTGTGCATTAATTTAAACTATCACATTAAGTTTTGGTTGATTCTATTAAGCTTAAATATTATCACATATGGAGATGTAAAGTAAACAAGTACGTGATTAGCAAAACTCAAAAATATATATAATCTTAGCTTTTGATTGGATGTCAAGTTACTCATTTATGTATGTATGAAGGTGTCATGTCATTTCAATCTAATGTCAATGATAGATTGCTTTCCACTCTCCATAAAATCTTTTGAAGTTATAAGAAAAGTCATTATTCATTATGGTTTGTTAAAGGACTCAAATAGAATCATGAAATTTAAAACATGTGGGGCTTACTAAATTTCCAATGATTAGGTTTACATCTCTCTTTTTGTATGCTTCTTATTCATATTTTTCTTCTTTTCACACCTAAATGCAATGCAACTAATCAAGGCAGTGCATCAAAGTTTTTGATTATTTTTTTTGGTTTCTCACCGGGGTTCAGGCTTCGCTCGACTAATCCGATTTCGAGTCGAGAAGGACCACAAGGGTGATAAAGCTCTTCCAACAGAGAGCAGCTGCATTCCTAAGGACTCGAATCCAAGACCCTTGGTTAAACTAGAACAACCCCTTACCAGCTGATCTACACGCTTATTGATGAAAAGTTTTTGATTATGACTTAAAGATAGTCAAAAATCATGTTTATGAAGAGTATTATTTTCATAAACACAAAAATATAAAACTTACGTATAGAAACGTGGGGACCCATATGAGTTTCATATTTTTTTTGGTGTTTATCAGGATATTATTTTTAGAGTACACAAGCATTTTTTAAAGTTTAGGGGAAGAAATTAACTAAATGAAAATCTTCATTCACTCTATTTTCCCTCCAACAAATCCTGCTCCCACTCTGTTATGCCTTTCGGGATGGCTCTGTCTCAAAACCAGAGAAGTAGTTTGTAACAGAGCAAAATTGGTTTCCTTAATTCATCTGGGTACCATTTTTCACTATTGTTGGCAAAGCCAAGTTTTATGTTTTTCATTCTTTACGCATTATCCATTAAGTAATCATTCTTCCTTCTTATTATTATTTTGATATGCCTTGTGTAATCATTCATAAAGATGCTAATCACATAGAAAAACGACATCAAGTGAAGCACCATTATCATGCCAAAATACATTGCTCATGTACTATCCTCAGGTTTCAACACATTCTGCAAAAATAATGTTATCATCTTCTTTGGTTGTGGTAAAAACCATTACACATTTGCCATAAAATAAAATTGACTTGCCACTGAACTATTTCCACCTATTCTTGCACCAGAGAAAACATACTTCATGCTGGAATTCCAGAAGGATTTTGGAAAAAAAATGATGCAGTTTATACAGATTCTCTTAATTTCTTTTATCCCAGTAAGAAGAATCAAGGTGGACAGGATAGAGATCTGCAGCTGATGAAGATGAAGCAGTCCATGGTCCCTCCATCGCTGTACTCTGAGTACTGGTCTCAATTATCTTGTTTTCTTCTATATTTCGATAGTACTGTCGCATTTCCTCCAACTTCATCTCATCAAATGCCTCACTAGAGTCTGAAACTAACTCCGGAACAACAGTTCTGCCTTCAAGCATACTTAGCACCGAAGACATGGTGGGTCTACGCGCCGCGGTGACATTGGTGCAAAGGAGACCCACTTTGATCATCACCATGGCCTCCTTTTTGTTGAAATCTGAACCCAGTCTTGGATCAACTAGCTCCATCAAATTACCTTTCTCTTTCAAGAGATGTGCCTGGTAAGAGAAAAATACAGAAAACAAGTTTCATACTTCGATTCAAAAGTCTTTCTGCAAATGAAACAAACAACCAATGGAATCTAAGATGTAGATATTTCAATAAGTACATAGGGAACAAAAACATGAAAGCACATTTTTCTGGTATAGTTGGGCAGGAAGCGTTTAAAACTGAAGATTCTTAGTCTGAAGATTGTGCATGATAAAGAAATTGGTCATATTTGCACGGACAGAAACTTTGCATTTTCAAAAGTAACAAGAATATGAAGTCACTTAGGTTCATTCATGCTGGGATTACAGAAATTTTCAGAAAATCATTGTAAGTGTAAAACGTAATGCTCTTCAAGGGTGGTACTAGAAGAGAAATAAATGATATTATTTGCAATTTAGTTTTAACACAATACACAGCCCTGGGAAAACTATCAAAATGATGATAAGATTCACAGGAATGCGTGTGAGGATAAGAATAAAAGTTACCCATTCAAGAAGAAGGAAGCTTTCTTCCTTTGGCCGGCGAATAGTGTTGTTCTTGCCACTAACAATTTCCAAGGCAACAACTCCAAAACTATAGACATCTGCTTTGTCAGTCAAATGACCGTGCATTGCATATTCTGGAGCCATATAGCCACTACGTAATAAAAAATACATACATTACAATAACTATAGAAATGACAAAATGCTCAAATAATTTTGTTCCATAATAAGTTGGCTATATTGAATTTTTATAGGGTATTTCATTGTATGCCACTTTTTCTTTTATTTCCTCACATTTCTATCACACTTCCAAAATATTTTTTAATAAAATTTACTGAAAAGAAATTAATATGTAGAAACTCACTAAGTCCCAGCTATTCTGGTGCTTATGTGGGTATTGTCTTCTTCATCAAGCTTGGCCAAACCAAAATCAGATATTTTTGGATTCAGGTCTTTGTCAAGCAACACATTAGTGGCCTTGATGTCCCTATGAACAATCTTCAGTCTTGATTCTTCATGGAGGTAAGTCAAACCTCTAGCGATACCAACACAGATCTTGTGTCTTGTTGGCCAATCCAATTTTATTTGGCTTTCTTCATGGCCTTCATTGATGAATGTGATAGAGATTAGATAGCAGTTCCATTTAGTCATGTATATATGTTATAAGATTGTGAGATATCACAGAAATAGCAACCAAATGTACATAAGATATAATTTACCAAATAATGCACGAGCAAGGCTATTGTTTTCCATGTATTCATACACCAACAATAGTTGATCTCCCTCAACACAACAGCCATAGAGTTTAACAAGACAAGGATGTTGCAAACCAGAAATCATGCCTATCTCAGTTATAAACTCCCGATTTCCTTGCTTTGATTTGGAAGAAAGCAGCTTAACTGCTATTATTGTGCCATCTGGCAGAAAGCCCTACATTTTTCAAAGCACTATATAGTTTAAGGGAAGTTAAGAAAGAAGTATTAGAAAGCAATAGCCACAATTATAATAGATTATTGTAATAAAGAAAAATGTTCAATTGCGCAGAATACCTTGTAAACAGGACCAAACCCTCCTTCTCCAATCTTATTGGTAATATCAAAGTTGTTTGTTGCGGCTTTTATTTGCCGTAAGCTAAATAAATTGGTTTGCAGGTCTAAACCCTTTATCTCTGTAAAGTAAACAAAAATCAAAGATCTCTTATATTGGGAAAATTCAACATTATTAGTAGTTTTGGGAGTATAGACATTATTTTGGTCACCATTGGCCAGATCGGATCCACCATTCATACGCTTTTACTTTCTCCTAGAGAAGTTAGCAGCAATTAAAGGGCAAATGAATAAATACAAAGGCCTAGTTTTGTGCATAAGAGTTCTCGGAATGTTTCACTCATAAGGTTGGAGCTCTTGGTAACAGTATCAATTGTTTTGTAATTACCTCTAGCTAGTGAACTCTTTTGTCCAAGACAGCCTATAAACCAAAGCAGAACAAATACCAGAATAATGATAATTATTCCTGCAGCCACAATTCCAACCACAGCCCCTGCAGGCATGCTACTTCCATTTTCCGATTGTGGTGGGATTGGAAAGTCTGCTTGATTATCATATAAGAGCTGTACATATTAGATAATCATCAATGTTATAGCTGAAGAATAAGAGCTTCCAGAGAAGTACAACATACCAGCACCCACTGATATAGCTGATATGAGAGGACCATATACTGATTTAAATGGGATAGAAGTTGTCCCTTTTCCAGCCCAATAGAAGCGGATCTCTAAGGTACCACTACTATTCACAACAGCAGTAAAATTTTGTATGGTTACTTTACCCACTCCTCCTGCTGCTTTTACAATATCGAAATCCTCCAGCTCCAGCTTTCCCTGTAAGTTTAAATTACAAAGCTAAATGGTTCATGATGGCTACAAGTTTTAAATATGTAGCCTGTCAATTTCAGGGGAAATATTGTAACACTTAATTCTATACTTGAAGTCAAACACGGGCTTCACAAGTTTAGAAAAATGATAGAACCATGTACCTGAATGTAGACATTAAATACACGCCTTCCTAGGCTACTAAATGTTTTATCATCAGTGAACATTATCTCCGCAAAATGGAGACCCACTGTGTAGTTTCCATCATGCAGGCAAAATCCATAATAAGTCAAAGAAATGGCAGAAACACGTGCAGTCGTGTAGAGTTGAGCATCAGTGATAGAGAGCCTAGTATTATTTGATCGGGTATAAATGCTTGGGCCTTCATTATCCAAGAAGTGACCAGTGTTGCTAAATGCCCAGTTTGTTTCACTCCGCTGGCGGAAAGCTGCTGGTCCAGTGGCATCTGAATCATCATCATATGTTGTATTTCCGTTAGTTACCTTGTTTCCACCACAATTTATATGGAGAGAGTAGCGCGGGGCTGGGACAAGAAGGAAAAGATCAGGAACCATATTTAAAGGGGATCAACAGAATAAGAAACTCACATAACAAAAACATGTTCATTCCAATTTCATTGTTCCCTTCTTTTCTTATCTTCTTTATGATGGACATGCACATTTTAACACTAGATCATTGAAATTTTTGCACTATCTCCATGAACAAGACAAACAAATAGACCACTAGCCATCTGTGATTGTCAGCTATCACTTCCCCTAATTGTGTTATAACCATCAACACTCTTATACAAGATATAATTTAAAGGATATATTAATGAACCTAAAAGAGACTAGAAAAGGGAACTCTTAAATATGACTACTATGTACAACTCTGATATGATTCATATGAAACGATTAGTCTTAAAATCTGATGCCGAGTGCTGTCAAAGTTTTCTGCTTATTTAACTATTCAAGTGCTAGCTCTTTGCTTATATGCAATAGATCATTGGTACAGTACCTGCTCAGTAAGACCATAACAAGATAACATCCCTATATATCTCTTCACAATTTATATAATCTGATATTCCAACTCTTCAAATTTATATACTTTTGAAGGTCATCAAAGTTAAGCTTTTAGGGTCCTACAACAAGATATTGATATACAAGTATAGCCATCCATGGACAGTTCCACTCTTAATTCCCCTTTGTGCTTCAAACGGAAAAAGATAGACAGGTTCAAATGGAAAAGCAATAGTTGAAGTTTTAACACATCAACTTACTTTTAGAACAGAAAACGCTTTCCACACAAAAATCTGTTCCTCTGTGAGAAAAATAGAGGGGGCAGATCATGTCAGCATAATCATACCATGACTAGTATAATTTTCACATGATAAAAGGAAATGAAAAAGATATATAATGAAGATAATTTAGCATCTATAATCTAAAACTTACGAGTCATTGCCATTTGAAAAGCTTGCAAACAAGTTCCTATATGGTATATAATAGGTTGTTAAAGCTCAGATAGCTCACTAAAATTGCCAAAATAAAAAAAAATAAAATAAAAAAAACAAAAAAGCAATGATTCTTACACATTTTCGTTATGACATATCTGCTGCCCTGTGTTTCCTGTGCTGAAGTTGTTATATGAGAGATCTCTACATACAAGATATAAAATGGCATTCAGAATCTAAGAGGATGCAAGAAAGAGACTTTATGAACACTTGGTGTCTCAGTTACAAACAAAGAGACTTTATTGAAGTTTTCCACCTAATTATTTAACAGATAACTCTGAAGGCCAAAACTTTTTAAATGGATCAATTTACAGTCAAATTCCATGAACAGAAAAGTTCAAAATGATTTCATTGACTGATGACTAGGTGAGGTGCTCATCAAGTAATGAACCAAGTAAATCTCATCCTTCAATGGTGGGAATTGTATTACAGCAAAGCATTTCATAAACAAAAAGATGATGGAATGAGAAAGGACAGGCTAAATTAACAAGACTGTTTCTCTCTTCCAGTTAAACAGATATATGAAAGAGAAAACTTAAGTAAATCATCGACGTTTTACAGACAAATTACAGTATAACCATGAAAGATATAAATAGAATTTTAAATAGAACTCACATGCTCTCCACTTTATCTGTCCACGAGGGCACTGATCTAGTGAGATGATTTCCAGTTAAATATCTAAGTAAAACAAATATCAGGAAATCAATGTATAGAACTCATCAATTATTGGACATAGCAAAATATCAGGAAATCAAAACATTGCTTGGTGTACTTCAACTAGACTTATCCATTCTGCAGGTATCTTAGGTGACTTCAATATTATCAGATTCATTTGAGTTCANGAATTGTATTACAGCAAAGCATTTCACAAACAAAAAGATGATGGAATGAGAAAGGACAAGCTAAATTAACATGACTGTTTCTCTCTTCCAGTTAAACAGATATATGATAGAGAAAACTTAAGTAAATCATCGACGTTTTACAGACAGATTACAGTATAACCATGAAAGATATAAATAGAATTTTAAATAGAACTCACATGCTGTCCGCTTTATCTGTCCATGAGGGCACTGATCCATTGAGATGATTTCCAGTTAAATATCTAAGTAAAACAAATATCAAGAAATCAATGTATAGAACTCATCAATTATTGGACACAGCAAAATATCAGGAAATCAAAACATTGCTTGGTGTACTTCAACTAGACTTATCCATTCTGCAGGTATCTTAGGTGACTTCAATATTATCAGACTCATTTGAGTTCATCTTGTTACTCCACTTTGGAAATAAACTTAAAAACTTGAGTTTTAAATGTAAAGAAAAAAGAGGGCATTATTTCATTCGAATAATTCGAATTGCTAGAAAACATATCTTACATGTTATCGACAATTCTTAGGCTAGAAAAGTTGCTTGGAATTTCTCCACTTAATTGGTTATAGCTCAGGTCTCTGAAAGAGAAAGTATATCCACAATAAGTTTAAAATTTCGAAAGAAAAGAAACAGACAAATATTTAGTTCCAAAATAGTGCTGAACATAAGAGAAATGTTAAAGATCAATCCATTGAAGTGATGATAATTCTAGAAAAAATCCGATATGAGCAGCCAATAGAAAAAGAAAAAAATAACACTTACAAAACTTTTAAATTTGTCATTTTTCCAAGATATTCAGGTAGTGTTCCATTAATATTGCAACTCCTCAATATCCTGTGAAACAATCAGGTACGTGAATTTGTGCAGTAAGAAGGCATTCATATCTCTTCTTCTTTATTCTCTATTCCTTAAAATAGTGCCTTATTGAGGCATAGACTCACATAACCAAAAATGCAGAAATGATAATAATAGTATTAATAATTGAAGCATCTCACTCACAATCTTTCTAAATTTTCCGTTTCATTGAGTTGTGGAAAAGTTGAATCAGGTCCATGCAGGTCACTGATTTGCCTGCATATCATATTTTAAGGATGGCTGAACACAATTAAAAAAGCAAATAATTTTTTAAACTCCAGTTACCATAAAAAAAACAACATACTTACAAATAACTTAAGTTTTTCAGAGATGAAAAAATCCCAGAAGGAATTGGCCCACTAAAACCACTCCCAACCATTATCCTGTAAAATTAAGAAAAAAAATTTGCTTCAGATAACAAGACAAATATTACACAAAAAAAATAAAAAATTAGAAAGCATAACCAATTAAGGTTTAAAAGAAAAAGGTTCACACAGTTGTTCAAGACTTGTCCATGTCTGAATATAATCAGGTATCGTTCCAGAGAATTGATTACCACCAATTCGACTGCATCGTGTGAGCGTAAGCAATAAGGAATAGTTAAAATAGATTTAGAACCGAAAATGAACATTCTAATACAAGGAAAATTATTTGTTGCAGTCTCGAAAGAAAAACAACAATTGATAAAGAAATGGTTCCACTGTGTTGCAGTCTCGAAAGAAAAACAACAATTGATAAAGAAATGTTTCCACTTGGGGTTTAAAACAAAATAATAAGACACAAGTATTCAACTCTCTTCTTCATGGCGAAAAAAAGAAAAAGAAAATCCTTAAAATGGTCAACTCTTATCACTTTCCCCAGATAAGAGCTAATAGATAAGGATAGATGTAATCCACTTATTCTATTGAAAATGATGTAGAATTAATGACAGAAATCTAAAAGATAATTATAGGATTGTATCATTATTCAACCAGAAAGAAAGGGAAACTAAAGTAGGAAGCTTACAATTCCTTCAGTGCAGTGAGCTTTGCAAATGTAGAAGGTAATTCTCCAGTAAAGTTGTTAGAGGTAAGATGCCTATAGTAACAAGAAATTATGAACACAAGGCATAGTATATGAGCAAAATGATCAACCAATAAGCATTAATATTTGATGTTTTGAAAGAAAAATCAATCAAAAAAAAAAAANCATAAAAATAAATCAAACAGCTAGCCCAAGAAAAAAAGAAAGAGAAATAATATAAATAAAAGATCATATAGAGACCTTACAGTTTTTCAATCTGGGTAAGATTTCCAAGCTCTGGAGGAAGATTTCTAGAAAACTCATTGTACTCCAGGACCCTATCCATTTCAAATTAGGTTTCTCTGGAAATATTCATTACATTGAAAAATGAAAAACTCTTCACTGAGATAAATAACAAGAAACTCACAAACTTATGAGAGTGGTGATGTTTCCCAGCTTTTTTGGGATTGAACCCGTTAGTCAGTTTCCATTAAGGGAACTACCAAAAGAAACATGCATTGTTAAAACCCATTTGTCATAATCATATGCTATATAACTACAATGAAGAGAGTTTGATAGAGAAGTGGGAAAGAGAGTACATGTTCTGAAGATTCAAGAAGCCCCATTTTGTAGGAATTGTACCGTTAAGGTAGTTGAAGGTAAGGTTACTATAGCAAAGAATACAGTTAAGTTAGTTAAGGGAATAAGGTTTTTGTCCGTTAATGCGAGTTTAATTTAGAAACTACATGCATTCTTGCAGGTAAGGCAACTTGATCAGTTCTGTCGGAAGAATGCCCATAAGATTTCGTGATTTTAGAACTCTGTAATTCATTCACCAACAAAATTTGGTAATCATTACAAAAGTTTACCAAAATATATTTTTGTTATTTGGGGTTCGAGTAATATTATATTTTATTTGTAAGAAGTAAATTTTGTGTTCAAGATCTCTCATTAACAAAATGAATGTCTCAAAATATTATCCTATACAAAGCTATAATTGTGGGTACTTGAATAGTGAAACCTCTTAAACAATAATAACTCGTCCTAAGTTTGATAAGTCTAACTTTATATAAATTTTGAGGTTAAATCTTGATTCTTAAGTTACCCAAAAAAGAGATATTTTATTTGTGTAATATGCAGAGTAATGAGTCAATTGGCAAGGCTACGCTATGCATTGATCATGGGCCTTGTTAGTCGCAAAGGTTATGAGTTGGAACCTCACCAAAAATATTAGGGCCCATCATGTTAAAATTCTATTTATCATTTATTTTTCTATGTCAAAAAAAAAATTATACATGCATAATAATTTTGGTAATTGTCAAAATAATTTAAATTTTTTTTTGGGAGTCTTCCACTTAAAGTGTTTGGAGTACCCTTTCCGTTTACATATGAGCAAACCAGCCAAACAAAAACTGAATATAAAATTAAAAAAAAATTATAAAATAGATTCCTCCAATAGAATATTCTTACATATTAAAAGATAATTTAACTCAATACTTGGGCTAACTCTCTTATATGTCAATTGACTTCTTTTTAAATGGATTCTTCTAAATAAATTATTACAAATGCGATTTTTTTTCATAATTAAAAATCTCCAAGAAGAAGATAATATAGGAATTTTTTCATATTTATTGTCTAAATAGCTGTTTAATCTTTTTTTTTTTTTGTTAATTCCTTTCGGAATCAATTTTAAAAGAAACAAAATTTAGTTGTTCCTTAAAGAATTAGCATGAATGAGCCAAAATTGGCTTGCTGTTGAGAGTCAACCCCAAATAAACAATAAGGCTTCGTTTGGGAACAAATGAGGAAGGAGGAACCAAATCATTAAAACAAAAAAAGTAAAATACATTTTTTTTAACAAAAAAAGTATTCAACTCTCTTCTTCATGGAGAAAAAAAAACAAAATCCTTAAAATGGTCAACTCTTTATCACTATCCCTTGATAAAGAGCTAATAGATAAGGATAGATGTAATCCACTTATTCTATTGAAAATGATGTAGAATTAATGACAGAAATCTAAAAGATAATTATAGGATTGTATCATTATTCAACCACAAAAGAAAGGGAAACTAAAGTAGGAAGCTTACAATTCCTTCAATGCAGTGAGCTTTGCAAATGTAGTAGGTAATTCTCCAGTAAAGTTGTTAGAGGTAAGATGCCTATAGCAACAAGAAATTATGAGCACAAGACATAGTATATGAGCAAAATGATCAACCAATAAGCATTAATATTTGATGTTTTGAAAGAAAAATCAATCATAAAAATAAATCAAACAGCTAGCCCAAGAAAAAAAGAAAGAGAAATAATATAAATAAAAGATCATATAGAGACCTTACAGTTTTTCAATCTGGGTAAGATTCCCAAGCTCTGGAGGAAGATTTTCAGAAAACTCATTGTACTCCAGGACCCTATCCATTTCAAATTAGGTTTCTCTAGAAATATTCATTAAATTGAAAAATGAAAAACTCTTCACAAAGATAAATAACAAGAAACTCACAAACTTATGAGAGTGGTGATGTTTCTCAGCTCTTTTGGGATTGAACCCGTTAGTCGGTTTCCATAAAGGGAACTACCAAAAGAAACATGCATTGTTAAAACACATTTTTCTGAATCATATGCTATATAACTACAATGAAGAGAATTTGACAGAGTAAGTGGGAAAGAGAGTACATGCTCTGAAGATTCAAGGAACCCCATTTTGTAGGAATTGTACCGTTAAGGTAGTTGCGGGTGAGGTCACTGTAGCAAAGAATAGAGTTTAGTTAATGAAATAAGGTTATTGTCCGTTAATGCGAGTTTAAATTAGAAACTACATACATTTCTTGCAGGTAAGGCAGCCTGATCAGTTCTATCGGTAGAATGCTTGTAAGATTTCGTGATTTTAGAACTCTGTAGTTCATTCACCAACAAAATTTGGGAATCATTACAAAAGTTTACCAAAATATAATTTTGTTATTTGGGGTTTGAGGCTAAAGAGTTATATTATAGTTATGGGTGCTTCAACAGCAAAACTCTTAGAGTATGAATGACTCGCCTTAAATTTGATAAGTCTGATATGATCTAAATATTGAAATTAAATCCTAATTCCTAGATTACCTAAAAAAGCAGTTATTTTTTCTTTCTGTAGTACGCAGAGTAATGGGTCAGTTGGCAAGGCTTCACTATGCATTGATCATGGGCCTTGTTATTGGTAGAGGTTATGGGATTTATCATTTATTTTTCTATGTCAAATAAAAAAAATTATACATGCATAATAATTATGGTATTTCTCAAAATAATTTAAATTTTTTTTTGGGAGTCTTCCACTTAAAGTGTTTGGAGTACCCTTTCCGTTTACATATGAGCAAACCAGCCAAGCAAAAACTGAATATAAAATTAAAAAATAGATTCCTCCAATAGAATATTCCTACATATTAAAAGATAATTTAACTCAGTACTTGGGCTAACACTCTTATATGTCAATTGACTTTTCTAAAATGGATTCTTCTAAATAAATTATTACAAATGCGATTTTTTTCATAATTAAAAATCTCCAAGGAGAAGAGAATATAGGAATTTTTTCATATTTATTGCCTAAATAGCTGTTTAATTTTTTTTTTTTGTTAATTCCTTTCGGAATCAATTTTAAAAGAAACAAAATTTAGTTTTTTCTTAAAGAATTAGCATGAATGAGCCAAAATTAGCTTGTTGTTGAGAGTCAAGCCCAAATAAACAATAAGGCTTCCTCTGGGAACAATTGAGGAAGGGAGGAACCAAATCATTAAAAAAAAAATAAAGTAAAAAATATATATTTTAAATTATTTCTTAAATATCACTTTAGTTCTTGATTTATTTTTTGTGTAATTTTAATCTTCAAATAATCATATTGCCCGCCAAATAAATTCTTCATAGTACAAAAAATGATTACTGAAATGACTGATTTAGCAGATATAGTGATTATTTGAGGACTAAAGTGATATAAAAAATAAATTAATGACTAAAGTAATAATTGAAAAATAATTCAATTAAGAATTTTTTCTCAAATAGCTGATTCCACTAATCCTCTAGAAAAATATACAACAAATCTTGCAATGCTAGGACAAACACAAGTCAAGAACCAACAAATATGGACCATTTGGCTTCTTCTTTTTTTGAAAAAAAAAAAATCATTTCAAAAAATAATAAGAAGGACCCTTGCTGCGGGTTTTCAACGAAACCACCATGTTGACCTCTAAGTTTTATGAATATGATCCACAATATTTTTTGTTTTCTTTCTTCATGTTATTCTTCTGATGAAAATGGATTTAATTCATCCCTATCAATATGGAAACTTAATCAATATTGCATCTGCAGTATGATTGAAAATCTAAATTCCTTAGAAAAAGTGAGCAATGAAAGTGTTTAGGATTAAGGAGCATCCAAAAGTGAGAGAAGAGAGAGTAATCTTCACAGAACACACAAGATCAAAGAGGGAGAGAGATACATACATGCTAACAACATGGCAGAGGGTGCCATTGGCAAAAGAGCAATTGCAGGAGACGCTGTTGTTTGCTCCTTTCGGTGGATTAGGCGTTATCCAGTTATTTAATCCACTGCAAGGATCGACGTTGAAACTCCAATTCTGTTGTCCAAGTTTATTAGCAATCTCTTTCAGAGATTGCACTAATAATACATAAAAAGGTTATTAGCAAAGTCAACAATAAACAAAAACATTAGCACAGTTTCAGCATGAATAATAAGAATATTTTTCTTATTGCGTACCTTCATCTGGGACCAGAGTGCCATTAGAACCAAAAGCGAAAGATGTGAAGCAGAAGACAATGACCAAAGTGAGGGAAACTCATCCTCCTCATGATCATTGAATGGAACAGAGAAGAGGTTCAGATAATCAGGCATGTACAAGAGATTTTGGAATTTGGATGTATAAAAAGAAGATCGACCCATTGTATGAAGAGACAGAAAAGAGAAGTGGAACTGAGTAGAGTCAATCAAGACTTTAAAAAGGACTGCGGAGACCTTAAAATGATTCTTTAATCGTTTAATAGTATAAAGATGTTAGCTTTTGGGTTACCAGTTGTATCACATCTTTTTTCACGAATCAACTCTCCTAAAAACTTAAATTGTTTCACGTCACTCATTCATGCACATACAAAGTTGTCATGCCATTTTAATCCATTCTCAATAATAGATTACTTTCCAAGTTCCATGTTATCTTCAAAGTTACAACAAAAGTTGTCATATAATATAACGTGTGGGGCTAACTAATTTCCGATGCATTATTGTTCTTATCATTATTTTTCTTCTTTTCACACATGAAAGCAATCCAACCAATCAAGGCAGAGCAACGAAGATTCTGACTCGGTTTGAAGCTGGTCAAAAGGCACGCTCATGATGATTTTTTTTGTTTTTTTGGCTATGAATTATCTTCATAGATTTTGTATCAAATGTGCACATTTTTCCCAAAGAGGAAGGTGTCGTTGGAAGTGTTACCTTTCTAAGTCTCCGTTTTTGCAAAGTTTCATTGTCACCTCTGTTTTCATGAAAATTTTGCAACATACAACTGTATGAATTTATTTTATTTTTGAATTTTCATTATGATGCATTTTTTGTTCTTATTATTCTGTTTGATATTTTAAGTAAATAATGTTGAAAAACAACTAAACTAAAAAAACAGGGCATTTGTTTTAGTTCTTATAATTTATGAGGCTTTAGTATCTTGGTGCCATTTTCTCTACTGTAACCAAAGCCAAATCTAATGTTTTCATTCTCTGCATATTCTCCCTTACATAGTCATTCTTAAACATAGTAATTAGACAGGAAACCTACATCAAGTGAAGCACCACGACCATGGTCCATTCGAAAACTGCAAAGCATATTACTCATATCATCTGCTATGCTCAGCTTTCAACATGTTGTGCCTAAATAATGTTATCATCTTCATTGACATTTTCCATAAAACAAAATGAGAAAATACATCATGTTGGAATCACAGAAGGATTTTGAAAGACAAAATAGAAGTGTATATGATGTAGAAGTCTATATGAATAATGAACATATGCTAAGGAGTCTCTCCCTCACCCACTCTCGGATAAAACTGGAGTCACACCAAAGGAAACAATTAAATTTCTGCAAATCAATACTCTGCCTTTATTCATTGAACTGTCTCCTTAAATAGCTACGGAGATTATAAATTTTAATTGCAACAAACATAGCTGAAGATCAGCTTTAAGATACTATAAATACCCGACATTTCGGCCCACTAGCCATTAAGCCCATCCGTCACAAGGCCCATATCCCCCAAATGTTCATGACCTTTAAGCCCTTAGACTCTCCTATAAATACTCTCCAAACGACAGGTAACGGGATCTCTTTTTTCTCATATCAAAATATATATTCTGATACCTCGAACATTGCTAACTTAAACATCAGAACTCGGGTACAAACCCCGACTTTGACTCTTCATTATTTGCAGGCATGATTCCATCGATTCTTCCCCTCTATACCAAATCATGCATCGTCAGATACCAACGGAAATTCAATTTCAAACTAGCTAAAATGATCTTAATAGAAATTCAAATTCCAACTTGCTAAAATTATCTTAACGTAACTAACAAAATAAAACTAAACTTTGAAATTTAAACAAATGGCTTAAAAGATCAAATCTTCAGCCTGGCAGAGTCTTCGGGCAAAGATCTTCATCATTGGTCAGCCACCAATATATCTAAGGAAGGAAAGGTACAGTTTGTACAGATTCTCTAATTCCTTTGATCCCAGTAATCCGAATCGAGGTGGACAGGATAGAGATCTGCAGCTGATGAAGATGAAGCAGCCCATGGTCCGTCCATGGAGTTACTAGGTTTCTGAATTTCACTTTCCTTGTTTTCTTCCATCTGTTGGTAATACATTCTAATTGCCTCCAACTTCTTTTCATCCAAAACCTCACTTGACTCTGCAACCAACTCCGGAACAACAATGCTGCCTTCAAGCATGCTTACCACTGAAGACATGGTGGGCCTAAGTGCTACACTGACATTGGTGCATAGGAGAGCCACTTTGATCATCACCATTACCTCCTCTTCATTGAAATCTGAACCCATCCTTCGATCAACGAGCTCCATTAGATTACCTTTGTCATTCAAGAGATGTGCCTGGTAAAAATAGAAATACACTAAGCAGCTTGATTCCAAACTCTTTTTACAAATGAAACATACAACTATTTGAATCTAAGGTGCAGATAAGCACTCTTTTCTAATTTAATTGAGCAAGAAGAAAGTTACTAGTCTGAATATTTTGCTTTGTAAGACAGTGGTCATATTTGCATAGCCAAAACAGAACAATGATGTCTTCTAGTGACCTTCATCTAGGAATTTATAGCAAAATAGCAATTATGTGAAGTGTGAATGTATTGGTTTCCACAGGTAGCCCTTGATTGAAGTAGAACAAAATTATTTGTAAATTAATTCAAGGGACATATGCAGCTCTAAGAGATATTCTCAAGGACAAGTAGACATGAACAAGGAGAGCATAAGAATATAAATTATCCAATCAAGAAGATATAAGCATTCATCTTTTGGCCGGTGAATGGTATTGGCCCTCCCGCTAACAATTTCTAAGGCAACAATTCCAAAACTATAGACATATGTTTTGTCAGTCAAATGACCATGTATTGCATATTCAAGAGCCATATATCCACTGCATAAAATAAAATTCATATCTTAAAGTATCCGTTGAAAATTCATAATGTGCTAATATTTTTATATTCTAAATTAGTTGTCTAAATTGAATTTGATAAGGCATGCCAATATATGACTTCTTTTCTTTTGTTCCTACATAGTCTAATCATGTGCAAAAAATATTTCTTAATGAAATTTTCCAAAAAAAGTATAGTACTTACTAAGTCCTAGCTATTCTAGTGCTTATGTGAGTATTATCCTCTTCATCAAGCTTGGCCTAACCAAAATCATATATCTTTGGATTGAGATCTTTATCAAGCAACACATTAGTGGCCTTGACGTCCCTATGAACAATCTTTAGTCTTGATTCTTCATGAAGGAAAGCCAAACCTCTAGCAATACCAACACAAATCCTGTGCCTTGTTGGCCAATCTAGTTTTATTTGGTATTCTTCTTGGCCTTCATTTTTTAATGTGAAAGAAATTAGAAAAAAAATAACATAATATGTAATTATATAATACGATTAAGGAATATCACAAAAACAACAACCAAATTTGAGTACTTATAGGCAATAATTTTACCAAATAAAGCACGAGCAAGACTATTGTTCTCCATGTATTCATATATCAGCAACAACTGATCTCCCTCAACACAACAACCATAGAATTTAACAAGACAAGGGTGTTGTAGAGCAAAAATCATTCCTATCTCATTTAAAAACTCACGATTCCCTTGCCTTGATTTAGAAGAAAGTTGCTTAACTGCTATTATTGTGTCGTCTGATAGAAAACCCTGCATTTTAGAGAACACAACATAGTTTTAGGAATGCAAAAAAAAAAAAATACTTTCAGCAAGCAATTGCCAAAATTACAAAAATTATTCATGATAACCAAGAGAAAATGTTGTATTGTGCTGGATGTATACCTTGTAAACAGGACCAAACCCTCATTCTCCAATCTTGTTGGTTATATCAAAGTAGTTTGTTGCAGCTTTTATTTGCCGTAAGCTAAATAAACAAGTTTGCAGATCTAATGCTTTTACCTCTGTTAAAACACATGAACAAGAAAAAAAATAAAATCAGAGATCACTTATAATAGGAAATGCAACATTATTAGTACTTTTGGGATAATACATTATTTTTAGTCATGAATGGCCCGATTGAATCCACCACCATTTGTTGTTACTTTCTTCTAGAGGATTTAGCAAGATAATTAACGAGCATTAAAGGTCATATAAGGGGATACAAAATTAATGCAACAGGGAAAAGTTTGTTAATCATGGTAACAGTAGTCATTTCTCTGTAGTTACCTCTTGCTAAGGAACATTTCCGTTGTAGACAGCCTCTCCACCAAAGTATAGCAAATACTAGAATGATAATGATTACTCCCGCGGCCACGATTCCAACTAGAGCCCCAGCAGAAATGGTACTTCCATTTTCTGGTGGTTTATCCTCTGTTTGATTATCATTAAACAACAGCTTTACTTATTAGATGATACCATGTAGACGATAGCAAAAGAATAAGAATTTAGAAAGAAGTGCAACATACCAGATTGCACAGATATAGCTGATATAAGAGGACCATACACTGATCTAACTGGAATAACAGTTGTCCCTTTCCCAGCCCACTGGAACCGAATCTCCAAGGTATTATTAGTCACAACAGCACTAAAGTTTTTTATGATCGGCTTTCCAACACCTCTGGCTGCATTTGCAATATTGAAATCCTTCAGCTCCCGCTTTCCCTGCAGTATTTCAATCCAAACCAAAATGTTTCATCATGGTTACAAAGTTTTAAATAAGCATGCACCCTCGACTGTGTTAAAACTATTCTAGTTGATTCTATACATGCAGTCAAACCACTAAGTAGAGCAAATTATAAAAATACTATGTAAAGTTCTCCATATTGGATATGCAAAAAAAAAAAAAAAAATGTTGTATTAAAAACACTTTGTCTTTATTAACATCTAGTTGATTAAGCTGGGAAAACAACATAAAAATGTACCTGAATGTAGACATCAAATATCCGCCTTCCTAAGCTGCTATATGTTTTATTATCACAGAACATTATCTCCGCAAAATGAAGATTTACTTTGTAATTTCCATTTACCAGAAAAAAACCATGATAAGTCAGAGAAATAGGAGAAAGGCTTGCAGTCATGTACAGGTCATCAGCATTGGGCATAGGGAGGTTAGAACTTTTTGATTCGGTATAATCTTGTCGTTGTTCATTATCCAAGAAGTAACCAGTGTTGCTAGATACCCAGTTTGCTCCACTGTTGAAGAAGGTAGCTACTCCTGCTTTATTTGAATCCTCATCATATGTTGTACCATTGTAAGTTACCTGATTTCCACCACAATTTATATGGAAAGAGTAACGGGCTGCAACAAGAAGGAAAAGGTCAGGAAACATATTTAAAACAAGCCATTGATAACGAGTATGACACTCCATGGTAGGGCAGTTTCCTCCCTTCCCCTTTGTACCTCAAGAGAAAAAGACAAACAGGTTCAAATAATGCTAAAGCAAATGTAAGATCTTAGTTTGTAGGAAATGCATGACACATAAACTCACATTTCTTCTTGCAGTCGATGCTTTTCAGACAAGAAACAAGTCCTCTGAGAGAATAATACAGGGGTAAAACAAGTCAGCTTGATCACAATGTAACATATAGAAGTTTCAGATGACAAAGGAAATGAACAAGATATATGCATGTAATAAAGATAATTTATCATGTATAATATAAAACTTACGAGCTATTTCCCATTGAAGAGCTTGCAAACAAGTTCCTATATGACATACAGTACGTGGTTAAAGCTCAAATAGCTCGTTAAAATTGCAAACCAGAGAACACAAAAGCAATGATTCTTACACTCTTTCATCTTGACATGTCTGCTGCCCTGTGTTTCCAGTGGTGAAGTTGTTATATGAAAGATCTCTACGTACAAGGTATAAAAGGTGATTCAGAATCTAAAATGATGCAACAAGAAACTATGGAAGGCTCTCTGCTTCACCATCCAATTAATAATTCTGAAGGTCAATAAAAAATTCAACGGACAAATACAACTAAACACCATGAGCAGAAAATTTCCAAAATGATCTCCTTGACTGATAAGAAAGTGAGCTGCTCATCAACTGCTGAACTAAGATAATTCTCATGATCATTTACATGCTTTTGGTGTACATATATACATGTTTTTTCATTCATCGCCAGCAAAATATCACAAGCTTTATCTAAGGATGTACTCAAGTACTAAATGTCTGACGGAAATAAGTTGAAACAAATGAAAAGAAACAACTAATATGTATCTAGTATATGTTCAAATTTTGAGTGATTTAGTTAGACGTTATTCAAATCGCATTTGACTGAGAACTCACACTTTGGTGTCTTTGTGTGTCCACTTGGGCACCGTTCCATTGAGAAGGTTTCCAGTGAGATATCTAAGTAAAACCAACATCAGGAAATCAATGAATAGAACTCATAAATGACATGATGACACAGCAATATGGTAAATAAGCTAGTCATCCTTAATTCCACCCATTTTTTTTTTTCTTTTTCTCTTCTATCAAGTATTCAATTAATTAAGATTGTTCTATGGATGCTTATGTAAACTTAACTGGTTTGACTGCATAGATATACAATTTGTTTTGACTGAGAGACACTAACGGAGAAAAAAGAATGTTACTTAAGAAAAGTACATATAAATAGGTCTAAACTTTTAAAAGAGAATATAGCTATTTCAATGGATTTGCACGTGAGTTTCAAATGAACTAAATATAGGATTTGCAGAAAAACCAGTCAGATACGGTATTTTGCATGTATGTATCCACTGTTTTGCCATGTCAGCATGAACAAGTTTAAATTTTCTTGGTCTACTTAGGGTTAAATGTTGTGAGAAATCTTAACGCAAGTGTACGTTATCGTTTCTAAGTAATAAGATAAGATAGAGTTATCGTTCCCACGAGGACTAATGTATCAACTACCGAAATTGGGTTAACCTTAATTTTATCTAATCAATCAATATGGAGAGATTTTCAAGAAACAACTAAAATAGAATGAAAACAAACTTAAACCAGCAAAATAACAAACTAAACCAGTAAAATGATAAAATTATCAAGAGAGAAAACATCTAGGGCTTTTGATTTCACCATAGCTATTCCGATTTGCTATTCCTAATTCATTAACCAAGAACAATCTTCCTAATTGTTAGCCAAGAATCCTAAATTATTTATCAGCCTTTCCCAAGGTCAAACAAAAGTATTTCTAAGTTATGAACCCACGATATTCCTATGTGAATTGCGAACAACCTAGAAATTCATTTAATTCTATGGTTCTTTTTAAATAACTACACAGGCTATGAAGGTATATTCCTATCCTACATGCAACCTATGTTCTTAATCTCTATGATCTTTAATTACCAATTATCTCTCAGTCTCATTGTAATTATCTAATTAACTAATTGGTGATCAAGCAATTAGAAGCATGAAGATTTGATAAGAAGAAGACAATTAATAAATGAGTTCTTGAATTAAAGAAATAGAAAATCACAAATCTTCCTAGCTAGGCTACATCATAGCCCTAGAAGGGAATTTAGTTTATAGCAGATGAAAAGTATATGGTAAAATTAAATCTAGACATGGTTCCAAGGGAAGAAGAATAAAAACTCTGAAGAGAAGCCCCAATCTTGTTGTGCCCTCCTCCAATCCTTGTTTTTGCCCTCCTTCTTACCTCCAAAAAGTCCAGAAAAGGATCTCTCAAATTATTCTTAAAAGTCTCTATTTATACCCCTAAGCAAAAGCCCTAAAGAAACTTAGGAAAAAGAACACGTATTCAAAAATCTGGTCACGGGCGCCGCGGCCCTCTCGCATAGCACAAAAAGACCAATTTCTTTGCAAATGAGCACCGCGGCTCTGATTTTTGAGCGGTGCGGCCCTTCCTCTTGGGAATTGAAGGCTGAAAATCAATTACGAGCGCCGCGGCTCTTGATTTCTAGCGTCACGACTCTTGGATTCTGTCAAAACATTTCATTTCTTCACTTCAAACCATAAAACCTATGAACTTCCATTTGAACCTACAATTTAACAAAAACAACGCATTAGATGATAAAAAAATCTCAATGAACAACTAAATAATTAAGTAAAAGAGATCTAAAGAGTGGATATAAAACCCACTCAACATTAAACTATGATGAAAACACAAAAATATTTTCTTACATGTTTGTAGCATTTATGTCAGAGAAAGTTGTCAGAATTTCTCCTGTTAATTTGTTAAAACTGAGGTCTCTACAAGAAAATTTATATCCAAACTAAGTTAAAATATAAAGAAAAAAAACATAAAAATATGTATGTCCTGAAATGTGATGAACAAGAGACAAGTTGAAGATAAATCCTTTGGAACTGACTAAAAAAAATATCTACAATAAGATAAAATGATATTAGGAAACCCCAGAAATAGAAGCCAAAAAGAATAAATGAACACTTACAAAGTTGAATCAGGTCCATTCAGGTCACTGATTTGCCTGCATATCATATTTTAAGGATAGCTGAACACAATTAAGAAAGCAAATAATTTTTTGAACTCCAGTTACTATAAAAAAACAACATACTTACAAATAAGTTAAGTTTTTCAGAGATGAAAAAATCCCAGAAGGAATTGGCCCACTAAAATCACTCCCAACCATTATCCTGCAAAATTAAGAAAAAACAAAATTGCTTCAGATAACAAGACAAGTATTACATAAAAATAAAAATAAAAATAAATTAGAAAGCATAACCAATTAAGGTTTAAAAGAAAAAGGTTCACACAGTTGTTCAAGACTTGTCCAGGTCTGAATATAATCAGGTATCGTTCCAGAGAATTGATTTCCACCAATTCGACTGCATCATGTGAGCGTAAGCAACAAGGAATAGTTAAAATAGATTCAGAACCAAAAATGAACATTCTAATACAAGGAAAATTATTTGTTGCAGTCTCGAAAGAATAACAACAATTGATAAAGAAATGGTTCCACTTAGGGTTTAAGTAATAAGACACAAGTATTCAACTCTCTTCTTCATGGCGAAAAAAAGAAAAAACAAAATCCTTAAAATGGTCAACTCTTTATCACTATCCCTAGATAAGTGCTAATAGATAAGGATAGATGTAATCCACTTATTCTATTGAAAATGATGTAGAATTAATGACAGAAATCTAAAAGATAATTATAGGATTGTATCATTATTCAACCACAAAAGAAAGGGACACTAAAGTAGGAAGCTTACAATTCCTTCAATGCAGTGAGCTTTGCAAATGTAGGAGGTAATTCTCCAGTAAACTGGTTAGAGGTAAGATGCCTATAGCAACAAGAAATTATGAACACAAGACATAGTATATGAGCAAAATGATCAACCAATAAGCATTAATATTTGATGTTTTGAAAGAAAAATCAATCAAAAAAATAAATCAAACAGCTAGCCCAAGAAAAAAATAAGAGAAATAATATAAATAAAAGATCAAATAGAGGCCTTACAGTCTCTCAATCTGGGTAAGATTCCTAAGCTCTGGAGGAAGATTTCCAGAAAACTCATTGTACTCCAGGACCCTATCCATTTCAAATTAGGTTTCTCTGGAAATATTCATTAAATTGAAAAATGGAAAACTCTTCACTGAGATAAATAACAAGAAACTCACAAACTTAAGAGAGTGGTGATGTTTCCTAGCTCTTTTGGGATTGAACCCGTTAGTCGGTTTCCATAAAGGGAACTACCAAAAGAAACATGCATTGTTAAAACCCATTTGTCAGAATCATATGCTATATAACTACAATGAAGANTGAAAAAGTGAGCAGTGAAAGTGTTTAGGATTAAGGAGCCTCCAAAAGTGAGAGAAGAGAGAGTAATCTTCACAGAATACACAAGATCAAAGAGGGAGAGAGATATATATACATGCTAACAACATGGCAGAGTGTGCCATTGGCAAAAGAGCAATTGCAGGAGACACTGTTTTCTGCTCCTTTCGGTGCATTAGGCGTTATCCAGTTATTTAATCCACTGCAAGGATCGACGTTGAAGCTCCAATTCTGTTGCCCAAATTTATTAGCAATCTCTTTCAGAGCTTGCACTAATAATACATAAAAATTTTGTTAGCAAAGTCAATAATAAACTAAAATATAAACACAGTTTCAGCAAGAATCATAAGAATATTTTTCTTATTATGTACCTTCATCTGGAACCAGAGTGGCATTAGAAGCAAAAGCGAAAGATGTGAAGCAGAAGACAATGACCAAAGTGAGGAAAAACTGAGGGAAACTCATCCTCCTCATGATCATTGAATGGAACAGAAAAGAGGTTCAGATAATCAGGCATGTACAAGAGATTTTGGAATTTGGATGTATAAAAAGAAGATGGACCCGTTGTATAAAGAGACAGAAAAGAGAAGTGGAACTGAGAAGAGTCAATCAACACTTTAAAAAGGACAGGGAGACCTTAAAGTTTGTCATGTCATTTTAATCCACCGAAGTTGTCATGTCATGTCATATTAATCGTTTAATAGTATAAAGATGTTAGCTTTTGGGTTACCAATTGTATCACATCTTTTTTAACGAATCAACTCCTAAAAACTTAAATTGTTTCAACTCATTCATTTATGCACATACAAAGTTGTCATGTCATTTTGATCCAGTCCCAATAATAGATTACTTTCCAAGTTCCATGTTATCTTCAAAGTTACAATAAAAGTCATTACTCAGCATGGTCCATTAGTAGACTGAAATAGTACCTCAGCATATAATATAACGTGTGGGGCTAACTAAATTTCCAATGCATTATTGTTCTTCTTTTCACACATGAAAGCAATGCAACCAATTAAGGCAGAGTAACGAAGATTCTGATTCGGTTTGAAGCTGGTCAAAAGGCATGTTCATGATGATTTTTTTGTTTTTTTGCCTATGAATATCTTCATAGATTTTGTATCAAATGTGCACATTTTTCCAAAGAGGAAGGTGTCGTTTGAAGTGCTACCTTTCTAAGTCTCCGTTTTCGGCAAAGTTCCATTGTCACCTGTATTTTCATGAAAATTTTGCAACATACAACTGTATGAATTTCTTTTATTTTTGAATTTTCATTATGATGTGTTGAGTGGCTTTTATATCATTTAGATATCCTTTACTTAATTATTTGATTGTTTATTGAGATTAATCATCATCTAATGAGATGTTTTATGTTAAATTATAGGTTTCATAGGTTAGAATGAAGAATTGAGAAGTTTTTGGGACAAAATTCAAGTACCGCGACGCCCAAAACCCAACGCCGCTGCCCCTGAAGCAAGAAACTTAAGAGCTGGACAGCAGCTCAGCGCTGTGGTACTGAAAATCAAGGGCTGCGAAGCTCGCGCGGAGAAAATAGGTGTTTTTTAGTAAAGAGGCAGCGCTGCGGCCCTCAAAATCCAAGACCGTGGCGCCCGCTCAATTTTTTTGAACACGTGCCATTTTTCCTTAGTTTCTTTAGGACTTTTAGAGAGAGTATAAATAAAAAATTTTAGGAATTCTTAAGGGGATTCTTGGCTGGACTCTTTGGAGGCAAGAAGGATAGCAAAAACAAGGATTGAAGAGGAGATTTGTGGAGCCGATTAGGATTACATCACAAAGTTTTTATTCTTTGGCTCTTTGAATGATGACTGAATTTTGCTTTACCATGTCCTTTCTTTTTGCTATGAACTAAATTCCCTTCTAGGGCTATGATGTAGCCTAGCTAGAAAGATTTGTAATTTTCTATTTCTTTAATTCAAGAACTCCTTTATTAAATTATTTTCTTCTTCTCAAATTTTTATGCTTCTAATTGCTTTATCACCAATTAGTTGATTAGATAATTATAATGAGACTGTGATGTAATTTGTAATTAAATATCATAGAGATTGAGAACATAAGTTGCATGTAGGATAGGAATATACCTTTATGGCCTATGTAGTCAATTAAAAAGAACCATAGAATTAAGTGAATTTCAAGGTTATTTGTAATTCACATAGGAATATCGTGGGTTTATAATTTAAAAATACTTTTGTTTGACCTTGGGAAAGACTAATAAATAATTTAGGATTTTTGGCTAGCAATTAAGAAGGTTGTTCTTGGTTAATAATTTAGGAATAACAAATTGGAATAACTATGGTGAAATCAAAAGCTCTATATATTTCTCTCTTGATAATTCTGTTATTTTACTGGTTTAGTTTGTTTTCAGTCTATTTTAAGTTGTTTCTTGAAAATCTTTCCATATTGATTGATTAGATAAAATTAAGATCAACCAAATTTCGGTAGTTGATACATTAGTCCTCGTGAAAACGATAACTCTATCTCATCTTATTACTTGGAAATGATAACGTACACTTGCGTTAAGATTTCTCACAACATGATACATTTTTTGTTCTTATTATTCTGTTTTATAGTTTAAGTGAATAATGTTGAAAAACAACTAAACTTAAAAAACAGGGCATTTGTTTTAGTTCTTATAATTTATGAGGCTTTAGTATCTTGGTGCCATTTTCTCTGCTGTTACCAAAGCCAAATCTAATGTTTTCATTCTCTGCATATTCTCCCTTACATAGTCATTCTTAAACATAGTAATTAGATAGGAAAACTACATCAAGTGAAGCACCATGAACATGGTCCATTCAAAAACTGCAAAGCATATTGCTCATATCATCTGTGTTGATACCCAAATTTACACTTGTGAGTATATTATTTTATTTATTTTTATGTCCCAGATATTAAAAAAAAAAACAACAAAACAAAACAAAAACAAAACAAAAGCAGTATAAATAATCAATTTGGTTCCATAGTATATTTTTTATTTTCTTAAAATAAAAGATATTGTCCAAAAAATGACAAAAGAAATCATAGTTTAGCAGACGCAACCTTTGACATTTTTTGCTCGCCAGCTTCAACATTTTTTGCTCGCCAGCTTCATTGCCGCTGCAGGATGACACCACCCATTTAAAAACTGGTAATCCTTGCCTCATATGGCTGAACAAACTGCACAAGAGAGAAGTTTAGTTTAGCAACTAACTACAACCCTTGGCTATAAAAAGAGACCAGGATATATAGAGAGAGGACGAAAAAAACTCTGAGAAAAATAGAGAGAATTTGGAGATAAAAAGAGAGAAAAAAATTTTGAAACACGAAGCAAGAAGGAGGAGGGTAACTCAGTAGCACACAGAGGAAAAGAGTTCCAAAATTTTTGTCATTTCTGGTACCAACACTGTCTCACATTCTTTATTTATTTTTTTCTTTGTGCTAAATTTTTCATTTTCTCGGTGGTTAAATACTTCCCACAGCACATTCCTATATCTGTCTATGCAATTCCACTCTGTTCTCATTGTTCTTAGAGGCAAATTGAATAAAAAAAGGGAGGGGAAGATTAAATCAGAGACACCCAAATTAGAGAGAACCCCCAAAATCCACAATAGAATAAAACCTAGAAATATTTATGTGCATGCATAGAGTTTAGAAATTGAAAGGGAAAAACCGAATTAAATGGAGAAATTGAGTTAGAAAGAAAAAGCCCCCTTTTAGAGAGAGAAAAACTGACCTAGAGAGAGAAACAAATTTCAGAGAAAGGAGAGGCATTTAGAGGAAAAAAGATAGGCATTTCTTACCTTAACCCTTTGTGGCTTGAAAATCAAAGTCAAGTTCATAGATTCAAAGAAGTGAAAGAAAGAGATGGGAAAATAGGGCGTTTCTTCTCTCCATTTGCCTTGCCTCTTCTTGCATCGTGTTCCTTTTTCTGATAGTTGGTTTAAGTGCTTATGTTTTCTTTTATTTATTTAGATTTTAGTTATGGGTTTGTTTTTTTTCTTTTGTTTTGTTTATGCTGATTAGTTTATAGGCCCTTTTGTCTTTATTTGACTTTTGTAGTTGATTTATATTTTTGTTGTGTTTGGCCCGGTCCATCCCCAATTCCCTTTATTTTTGCTTTTACTTATTAGTGTAGGATGTTTAGTGCATTGTTTTTATGGACCTTATTTAGTTATTCCCATTTTACTGATTGGGCTTAGCATGAAATAGACTAGCCAACCAATTCCTTTTGTTTGCCTAGGCTTAATACGAAATGGGCCTTTGGTGTCTTAGGATTTTTTTTGCTGCTACTGGGTCAGACCTACGAATTGGGCTAGTAGTCCATCTTATTTTTTTTTTAATCTTCTTCCTCTTTTGTTCTAGTGTTATTTAGATTGGGCCTAGTATTGATAATAGGTTATTTGAACTATTTTTTTTTTTTTAACCTTATGTGTTATGTTGTCATGATTTATTTATTTATTTAATTTTTACCTTATGAATGAAATAAAGTAAAAGTCCAACGACAGATTAAATTAGGGAATAATTGTGTGGACAATTATTTTTTAATGTTCTTGAGGTGAGGGATAATTTTTTTGGTTATGCCAGAGGTACTGAGGTACTGGTATGACCAATAAAATTCCTAATATCACTTTTTTTATTATTAATATTTTTCTAACATATATTTGCTACATTATAAGTCATCTCATTACATTTTAATGTTATTTTTACTCATGCTAGAATAAGATTACCGACGAGGGAATAATCAAAATTAGTTATAATGATAATGATATTTTGACATTTCGGAGATAAAGGGGTTTCTCTAGTTTTACCGAAAGTACTGGTGGGGCTTGAGACTAACTCCTGATAAAAATCTTTTCAACGCATGATTCTCCAAAATATTCTTTATGCCTAATATCATATTTACCTTGAAGTGCTGGAATAAGATTACCGACGAGGGAATAATTAAGGATAACTGTAATGACAACGACTCTTTGACATTGCGGAGGTGAGAAGTGACCATTTAGTCTTCCCAGATGTACTGGTTGACTAAAAAAGACCTTCAATAAAAAATAATTTTCCACAAATCTTAATCTCATTTTCTAACGTGCATAATAAAAATGTTAAACTTGCTTATGACAGAATAAATTAGAGGAGGATTGTAATAACAATCACAAACTCTACCTAATAGTCTTGAGGCATCCTTTGGGTTTTACCAGAAGGACTAGTGGGACCTAGCGACGTTAATTTAAAATATAATGTTAGGACCAATTTAGTTTATTTTTAAGAGATAACAAAATATTAAATAGGTAACCGTTCTAGAACGGACGTTGTAGGGTACTAACACCTTCCCTACACGTAATCAACCCCCGAATCCAAACTTCGAAAACGCAAACCTTTCCCTTTTTAGGTGTCCAATTGCACCGTTCCATTTGATAAAAATAGAATAAAATGATTGGTGACGACTCCATTCATTTGCATTATATCATATACACTAACTTTTATGTTTTCTCGTAGGGATTTTGCCGCTTTGTATCGCACTCCAAAAGGGACATTGCGATAATCTGCTATGCTCAGATACATGTTGTGCCTAAATAATGTTATCATCTTCATTGACATTTGCCATAAAACAAAATGATAAAATACATCATGTTGAAACCACAGAAGGATTTTGAAAGACAAAATAGAAGTATATATCTAAGGAAGGAAAGGTACAGTTTGTACAGATTCTCTAATTCCTTTTATCCCAGAAAGCCGAATCGAGGTGGACAGGATAGAGATCTGCCGCTGATGAAGATGAAGCAGTCCATGGTCCCTCCATTGAGTTACTATGTTTCTGAATTTCACTTTCCTTGTTTTCTTCCATCTGTTGGTAATACATTCTAATTGCCTCCAACTTCTTTTCATCCAAAACCTCACTTGACTCTGCAACCAACTCCGGAACAACAATGCTGCCTTCAAGCATGCTTACCACTGAAGACATGGTGGGCCTAAGTGCTACAGTGACATTGGTGCATAGGAGAGCCACTTTGATCATCACAATTACCTCCTCTTCATTGAAATCTGAACCCATCCTTCGATCAACGAGCTCCAACAGATTACCTTTGTCATTCAAGAGATGTGCCTGGTAAAAATAGAAATACACTAAGCAGCTTGATTCCAAACTCTTTTTACAAATGAAACATACAACACTCTTTTCTAATTTAATTGAGCAACAAGAAAGTTACTAGTCTGAATATTTTCCTTTGTAAGACAGTGGTCATATTTGCATAGCCAAAACAGAACAATGATGTCTTCTAGTGACCTTCATCTAGGAATTTATAGCAAAATAGCAATTATGTGAAGTGTGAATGCATTGGTTTCCACAGGTGGCCCTTGATTAAAGTAGAACAAAATTATTTGTAAATTAATTCAAGGGACATATGCAGCTCTAATAGATATACTAAAGGACAAGTAGACATGAACAAGTAGAGCATAAGAATATAAATTACCAAATCAAGAAGATAGAAGCATTCATCTTTTGGCTGGTGAATGGTATTGGCCCTCCCGCTAACAATTTCTAAGGCAACAATTCCAAAACTATAGACATCTGCTTTGTCAGTCAAATAACCATGCATTGCATATTCAGGAGCCATATATCCACTGCATAAAATAAAATTCAGCTCTAAAGTATCAGTTGAAAATTCATAATGTGCTAATATTTTTAAATTCAAAATCAGTTGTCTAAATTGAATTTGATATGCCATGTCAATATATGACCTCTTTTCTTTTGTTCCTACATAGTCTAATCATGTGCAGAAAATATTTCTTAGTGAAATTTTCTAAAAAAAAGTATAGAACTTACTAAGTCCCAGCTATTCTAGTGCTTATGTGGGTATTATCCTCTTCATCAAGCTTGGCCAAACCAAAATCAGATATCTTTGGATTGAGATCTTTATCAAGCAACACATTAGTGGCCTTGATGTCCCTNGAAAATATTTCTTAATGAAATTTTCCGAAAAAAGTATAGAACGTACTAAGTCCCAGCTATTTTAGTGCTTATGTGGGTATTATCCTCTTCATCAAGCTTGGCCAAACCAAAATCAGATATCTTTGGATTGAGATCTTTATCAAGCAACACATTAGTGGTCTTGATGTCCCTATGAACAATCTTTAGTCTTGATTCTTCATGAAGGAAAGCCAAACCTCTAGCAATACCAACACAAATCCTTTGCCTTGTTGGCCAATCCAATTTTATTTGGTATTCTTCTCGGCCTTCATTTTTTAATGTGAAAGAAATTAGACAGAAATAACATAATATGTAATTATATAATACGATTAAGGAATATCACAGAAACAACAACCAAATTTGAGTACTTATAGGCAATAATTTTACCAAATAAAGCACGAGCAAGACTTTTGTTTTCCATGTATTCATATATCAGCAACAACTGATCTCCCTCAACACAACAGCCATAAAGTTTAACAAGACAAGGGTGTTGCAGAGCAGAAATCATTCCTATCTCATTTAAAAACTCACGATTCCCTTGCTTTGATTTAGAAGAAAGTTGTTTAACTGCTATTATTGTGCCGTCTGAAAGAAAACCCTGCATTTTAGGGAACATAACATAGTTTTAGGAATGCGAACAAAAAAATTTCAGCAAGTAATTCCCATAATTACAAAAATTATTCATGATAAGCAAGAGAAAATGTTGTATTGTGCCGGATATATACCTTGTAAACAGGACCAAACCCTCCTTCTCCAATCTTGTTGGTTATATCAAAGTTATTTGTTGCAGCTTTTATTTGTCGTAAGCTAAATAAACCAGTTTGCAGTTCTAATGCTTTTACCTCTGTTAAAACACATGAAGAAGAAAATAAAATAAAATAAAATCAGAGATCACTTATAATAGGAAATGCAACATTATTAATACTTTCGGGATAATACATTATTTTTCGTCACGAATGGTCTGATTGAATCCACCACCATTTCTCGTTACTTTCTTCTAGAGGATTTAGCAAAGATAATTAACGAGCATTAAAGGTCGTGTAACTGGATACAAAAAATTAATGCAACAGAGAAAAGTTTGTTAATCGTGGTAACAGTAGTCATTTCTCTGTAATTACCTCTTGCTAAAGAGCTTTTCCGTTGTAGACAGCCTCTCCACCAAAGTATAGCAAATACTAGAATGATAATGATTACTCCTGCAGCCACAATTCCAACTAGAGCCCCAGCAGAAATGGCACTTCCATTTTCTGATGGTTTATCCTCTGTTTGATTATCATTAAACAAGAGCTTTACTTATTAGATGATACCATGAAGACGATAGCAAAAGAATAATAATTTAGAAAGAAGTGCAACATACCAGATTCCACAGATATAGCTGATATAAGAGGACCATACACTGATCTAACTGGAACAACAGTTGTCCCTTTCCCAGCCCACTGGAAGCGAATCTCCAAGGTACTATTAGTCACAACAGCAGTAAAGGGTTTTACGATCGGCTTTCCAACACCTCCGGCTTCATTTGCAATATTGAAATCCTTCAGCTCCCGCTTTCCCTGCAGTATTTCAATCCAAACCAAAAATGTTGTATTAAAAACACTTTGTCTTTATTAGCATCTAGTTGATGAAGGTGGGAAAACAACATAAAAATGTACCTGAATGTAGACATCAAATATCCGCCTTCCTAAGCTGCTATATGTTTTATCATCACTGAACATTATCTCCGCAAAATGAAGATTTACTTTGTAATTTCCATTTACCAGGCAAAAACCATAATAAGTCAGAGAAATAGGAGAAAGACGTGCAGTCATGTACAGGTCATCAGCATTGGGCATAGAGAGGTTAGAACTTTTTGATTCGGTATAATCGCGTCGTTCTTCATTATCCAAGAAGTAACCAGTGTTACTAAATACCCAGTTTGCTCCACTGTCAATGAAGGTTGCAACTCCTGCTGTATCTGAATCCTTATCATATGTTGTGCCATTGTAAGTTACCTGATTTCCACCACAATTTATATGGAAAGAGTAACGGGCTGCAACAAGAAGGAAAAGGTCAGGAAACATATTTAAAACAAGCTATTGATAACGAGTATGGCACTCCATGGTAGGGCAGTTTCCTCCCTTCCCCTTTGTACCTCAAGAGAAAAAGACAAACAGGTTCAAATGCTAAAGCAATAGTAAGATCTTAGTTTGTAGGAAATGCATGACACATAAACTCACATTTCTTCAAGCAGTTAATGCTTTTCAGACAAGAAACAAGTCCTCTGAGAGAATAATACAGGGGTAAAACAAGTCAGCTTGATCACAATGTAACATACAGAAGTTTCAGATGACAAAGGAAATGAACAAGATATATGCATGTAATAAAGATAATTTATCATGTATAATATAAAACTTACGAGCTATTTCCCATTGAAGAGCTTGCAAACAAGTTCCTATATGACATACAGTACGTGGTTAAATCTCAAATAGCTCGTTAAAATTGCAAACCAGAGAACACAAAAGCAATGATTCTTACACTCTTCCATCTTGACATGTCTGCTGCCCTGTTTTTCCAGTGGTGAAGTTGTTATATGAAAGATCTCTACGTAAAGGTATAAAAGGTGATTCAGAATCTAAAATGATGCAACAAGAAACTATGGAAGGCTCTCTGCTTCACCATCCAATTCATAATTCTGAAGGTCAATAAAAAAATCCACGGACAAATACAACTAAACACCATGAGCAGAAAATTTCCAAAATGATCTCCTTCACTGATAATAAAGTGAGCTGCTCATCAACTGCTGAACTAAGATAATTCTCATGATCATTTAAATACTTTTGGTGTACATATGTACATGTTTTTTCATTCATCGCCAGCAAAATATCACAAGCTTTATCTAAGGATGTACTCAAGTACTAAATGTCTGACGGCATTAAGTTGAAACAAATGAAAAGAAACAACTAATATGTATCTAGTATATGTTCAAATTTTAAGTGATTTAGTTAGGCATTATTCAAATAGCATTTGACTGAGAACTCACACTTTGGCGTCTTTGTCTGTCCACTTGGGCACCGTTCCATTGAGAAGGTTTCCAGTGAGAAATCTAAGTAAAAACAACATCAGGAAATCAATGAATAGAACTCATAAATGACATGATGACACAGCAATATGGTAAATAAG
>QAOA01001167.1:11631-77546 GCA_003255065.1 Cercis canadensis
GGGGGGGTGGGTGGCGGTGTGGGGGAGAAGAAGAGAGGGTGGAGAGAGTAAATTTGAAATTCACTCTATTTTGAGTAAATTTAAGATACAATGTATTAAGACTTTGAAAGTCACTAAAAAAATACATTGAAAATTTGAAGATATCTTGAAAAATTACAGAAACAAGTAATTTAAAATTAGCATTTTAAATACATTCTACAAATACATTACACTCTATAAATACCTCATCCAAACACCCCAATGTTTGAATCACATATTCAATTAGAGATCACTTTAAATCTTCCAGAAGCCAAATTAAGCTCTAAAGTGGCAATATACATTACCTTGTTCAAACCTATAACCAAGTATGCATTGTTGATTACCCCAGTCGTGGATGCTGCAAAAACTGTGGTTCCATTGCTGCATAGAAAGAGGATCAAGCACATATTAGTTAGTACAACCTTGCTCGTTAGTGCTGTTATTTTAGCCCTGGGTGTTCCTTTTTAGATACGTCATTTCACTTTTGGAGCATTATTAAGTGTCTCAGCTTCAATGCTTGTTCCATCCATTGCTATTTGAAGATTTCAGAAGCTTACAAGACTTTTAGGTTCGAAACGATCATCAATTATGCTATAATCCTAATGGGTGTTGCAATAGCAGCAGTAGGTGCACTTACTCATCTCTCAAAGAACTAATTGAACATTTGAAGATTGAGAGATAATTGTTTAATTACATTTATGTATTTGAATTTTATACCTTCTGTTTTTTTTTCTTTTTTAGCACTTTTGGTTATAACTTTAAATTCGAACATGAAACTCATAAACTCTAAGGATGACCTCAGTGCCACTTAATCACTGGCTATTTGGTATTTTATGTCTTAAATTTAAATTTTCAGCTAATTGCACTATACATTTACTTCTCTTTATGTTAATCAAAGATTTACATTTCCAAAAACTTTGGGTATATCGATCGAACATGTTACAAATCAATGTAGGTGAAAGTTGGGTTAAACTCTAATCAGTGACATTTTGTATTGAGTTGAAATAAAAGGCCATTTTCTAAGACAATATGAGGGGTTTTGATATTTATGTTATAATTATCCCTTTTATATGATTTAACATTTAAAGTATTTTTGGGTCATTGCGCAACGAGATTAAGTTATTCTTTCAATACAATTTTAAGAATGCACCTCTCACATCGGTTTGATGCATTGAAGGAAAATTTTTCATCGATGCTGGTTCTAGGATTTGAACATTGATTAATTTATATGAACCTAATTCATTATTACCACAAACTCTTTGGGATTGATATAAAGTATCAAATCTTATGGACTTTAAATTTCATAATATACAACATCTGCTTTCCTTAAATCCCACATCTAGTGAGACCATGCAATTATGACAATCCTCATTGTGAGCTCTAAACCTTGTTTAGGACAAAACTTTTATGAGTATATTAATTTTTTTTTAAAAAAATAGTTTCTTTTTGTTTGTCTTTCTTTTGAGATATGAGGATATGTCCATACACCTAAAGATTAGACAATGTCAAAATTAATGAATTTTTAATATTATATAATTGTAAAAACAAAATTAAGTTTGGTTTGTCGCTTTTTTTTTTTTTTTTAAACATGTTCTTAGAAATGAATAACAAAGGTAGTTGTGCTTTAACAAGCTTAGCTTTTTGAGTATATCAAGATTGTGTTCTAGTTGAAACTTTGAAATATTGTCAACTTCCAACATTAAAACAAAAATAATTACGATGCTTTTTTTTTAAAAAAAAAATGCTTTAGATAGCAAAATGCAATGATCTTGAGCATTAAAAATAATTTCTCAGATCAGAAACTTTGTTCAAATTAGTTAAGATCGCAATGCTTACATAGTTACATTTAACATTTTCATATATCCTAATATAAATACAAAATATGTCCTATATTGTTTATAAAGTTGTCATACTGGACTATGCTCGATGGGCCTGTCCCATTATAAAGGAGGGCTAGGTTAAAAAAAATACTATTTCAAATAAAAATGGGCTGAATTGTCCTATGGCTCATTTGGGTTTAGTTAGGGCTAGCCCTTTTGGCTTTTTTTTTATTATTATTATTAGGCTAGATTAGATCATATTAGAATGTGTTTGTTTAAGTGTTATGTGCTACCATTTGGATTAATTTTACACTTTTATGCATCTTTGATTCTTTATTTTAGTTTTATTTATCACGTAATACATCTTTGTTTTTGTTAAATTAGGTCTACTAATAATTTAGTCCAAATAACCAAAATCACTAAGAAAAAAGACCGAAACCCTTTTAGCCTAATTTCAACATATCCCCTAAATTCTCCCCTAGGGTTTCTCTGGTGTGGAGCTGCCGGTGGTGTTTATCACTCTGGTTTGCTGGTGCGTGCATGCACATCTTCATCTCCAGACCTCGGGTTCTTGGAGGGGCAGTTGTTATCACTTCTGGGTGGTTATTGATTGGGAACTATTTTGTTGTGGTGTGGGTTACTAGTAGCAGTGATGGAAGGACGACAAGGTGAGGAGGAAGAGGTCCTGGTGATTGACGAGGCTGATGTGGAGGCAGCGGTGCACCGTTGTTCGTTAAGTTTAGTAAGGAGAGTGGTCACAGAAAAACCGTGGTTTGTGGCATTTTGCAGGCTGTTCTGAATGGTATTTGGGGCAGCCCCAAAGGCTTTAGAGTAGTTGAGCTTGAACCGAAAATCTTCCAATTCTTCTTTGAAGATGAACGGAGCTTGCAACGTGTTTTGAAGGGTCATCCATGGATCTACAAAAACTCTTTCTTACTAGTGCAACGATGGCAACGTGAAGTGGATATCCAGACGATGGTATTGAATGAAGTCACATTGTGGGTGCAAGTTTGGGGTTTACCTTTTCACTATCAAACTACTGCTATGGGAAGCAAAATTGGTAGCAGACTAGGCAAAGTTGTTGATGTGGGTCAGTTCCGTGTAACCCAATCAGTAGGGCTTATACTCAAGGTCCTGATAACTGTCGAAGTGTCATCCCTCCTCAAACACGGTATGCAACTAGCTAGCTCAAGGGATAACTCGGTTTGGGTGGACTTCAAGTACGAGCGTCTTCCACAATTCTGCTATTACTGTGGGCTGCTGGGTCATGTTGATAAACTATGCTCAAGTTTGTTGGATGATGAAGAGCACGAAGTGGTGAAGGAAAAGAAACGAGGACCTTGGCTTCGGGCTGACCAAACGGGATGTAGAGTGGAGGGAAATTCTGGGGTGGGAGAGAAATCAAACCCAATGCATGCAACACGTGGTGCTCCGCCTAACCACATGCGAGGGGAGACTCATGCACAGGCAACCAAGTTGTCTTCAGTTTTGGCCAATCTATCAATGGGTGGCACGTATATGGGAGGCCAAGTGGGGGCTAGCGAGAAGGAGTTTGTGGATGAAGGGGCTTCTGTTTCCCCCTATCCAACCCAAGGGGGGCAACAGATGGGTTCACAAGTGGCGTTATCTAACAGGTTGAATGCAGCGAATCTAATAGTGGAGGAGGTAATTGGCGCAAATTCAAATGATGAAGGCAAAAAGGGCGGTCATAAGGAGACTGAATCCTCTCCTATTTCTACTGAAGTAGTTCAGCCACATGGTGGTGAGGAAATGCTTGAACCCGTTCCATGCGAGGTGCCCAAGAGGTTGCCTCCCACTTTAGTTAGTATTCCGCTGGAGAAAAAATGGAAGAGGTTGGCAAGGGAAGGGAAGGGCCTTAGTGGAACAGCAAGCCGTGATGGGGGAAAAATATGTTCTATATTGTTTATAAAGTTGTCATACTGGACCTATGCTCGATGGGCCTGTCCCATTATAAAGGAGGGCTAGGTTAAAAAAATACTATTTCAAATAAAAATGGGCTGAATTGTCCTATGGCTCATTTGAGTTTAGTTAGGGCTAGCCCTTTTGGCTTTTTTTTTTTTTTATTATTATTAGGCTAGATTAGATCATATTAGAATGTGTTTGTTTAAGTGTGATGTGCTACCATTTGGATTAATTTTACACTTTTATGCATCTTTGATTCTTTATTTTAGTTTTATTTATCACGTAATACATCTTTGTTTTTGTTAAATTAGGTCTACTAATAATTTAGTCCAAATAACCAAAATCACTAAGAAAAAAGGCCCAAACCCTTTTAGCCTAATTTCAACATATCCCCTAAATTCTCCCCTAGGGTTTCTCTGGTGTGGAGCTACCGGTGGTGTTTATCACTCTGGTTTGCTGGTGCGTGCATGCACATCTTCATCTCCAGACCTCGGGTTCTTGGAGGGTCAGTTGTTATCACTTCTGGGTGGTTATTGATTGGGAACTATTTTGTTGTGGTGTGGGTTACTAGTAGCGGTGATGGAAGGACGACAAGGTGAGGAGGAAGAGGTCTTGGTGATTGACGAGGTTGATGTGGAGGCAGCGGTGCACCGTTGTTCATTAAGTTTAGTAGGGAGAGTGGTCACAGAAAAACCTGTGGTTTGTGGCATTTTGCAGGCTGTTCTGAATGGTATTTGGGGCAGCCCCAAAGGCTTTAGAGTAGTTGAGCTTGAACCAAAAATCTTCCAATTCCTCTTTGAAGATGAACGGAGCTTGCAGCGTGTTTTGAAGGGTCATCCATGGATCTACAAAAACTCTTTCTTACTAGTGCAACGATGGCAACGTGAAGTGGATATTCAGACGATGGTATTGAATGAAGTCACATTGTGGGTGCAAGTTTGGGGTTTACCTTTTCACTATCAAACTGCTGCTATGGGAAGCAAAATTGGTAGCAGACTAGGCAAAGTTGTTGATGTGGGTCAATTCCGTGTAACCCGATCAGTAGGGCTTATACTCAAGGTCCTCATAACTGTCGAAGTGTCATCCCTCTTCAAACATGGTATACAACTAGCTAGCTCAAGGGATAGCTCGGTTTGGGTGGACTTCAAGTACGAGCATCTTCCACAATTCTGCTATTACTGTGGGCTGCTGGGTCATGATGATAAACTATGCTCAAGTTTGTTGGATGATGAAGAGCACGAAGTGGTGAAGGAAAAGAAACGAGGACCTTGGCTTCGGGCTGACCAAACAGGATGTAGAGTGGAGGGAAATTCTAGGGTGGGAGAGAAATCAAACCCAATGCATGCAACACGTGGTGCTCCGCCTAACCACATGCGAGGGGAGACTCATGCATAGGCAACCAAGGGAAGGGAAGGGCCTTAGTGGAACAGCAAGCCGTGATGGGGGCAAGAGGAAGAGGTTAGTGGGATATATTGATACTGAGCTAACCGCAGAAGAAGGAGGTATAATGGAGAAGAAGAACAGAATGACAGGTCAGTGCAACATCTCTTTTAATGAGGCGGAGACTGCTAGGCAGTCTCGCCAAGAGCCATGAAAATCCTAAGTTGGAATTGTCGTGGGCTTGGGAACCCACGTGCAATTTGTGCCCTTAGCCTTTTAATAAGGCAACAAGGTCCCAAGGTGGTGTTTCTGTGTGAGACGAAATTGACTGGTGGTGAGTGGGATAATTTTAAACATCGAATGGGTTATTCTAATAGGATTGGGGTTGCTTGTCAGGGGAGATGTGGGGGTTTGGGTATGCTCTGGGATAATGATGTAGTGGTGACTTTATTATCTTATTCTCAGTACCATATTGATGTCATGGTGGGAGATGAGGAGATAGGGGATTGGAGACTGACTGGATTTTATGGTGATTCTATTATTCACTTAAGGCATAGGGGTTGGCATACACTTATGTCTCTTAAAAGAACTGATCAACCAAACTGGCTTGTGCTTAGGGATTTTAATGAAGTTCTTCACAGTCGTGAACAATGTAGCAGGGTGGAGAGACTAGAGAGTTAGATGCGCCAATTTCGGGAGGTGATTGATTTTTGTGAACTACAGGATTTAGGTTATCAGGGTAATCAGTTTACATGGTGCAATGGGAGAGACAGTGATGCTAATGTACGTGTTAGACTTGACAGGGCTTTTGCATTAGCGGGATGGTCGAATCTTTTCAAATTCAACCAGGTGTATCACTTGGATGCTAGTGTCTCGGATCACTGTCCTATCATGGTGCATGCGCTTGACGTAGAAAGTATTCTGCATCGTCCCTCCAAGCGGTTCCGGTTTGAACAAATGTGGACTAGGCATGAAGATTGCGATAATTTAGTTTTTGCTAGTTGGTGTGATGTGCTCAATGGTCCAGCGGTGTCTCAAGTTCAACAAAAATTGAGAGGTACTAGTGCTTGTTTACAAGATTGGAATGAGAGCACGTTCGGGCATGTGGGTAAGCAAATCAAGAAGTTACAAAGTCAATTAAAAATTGCTAAGTCCCAACCACCAAATGTAGAAAATTTACAGAAGGTCAAAACTCTCCAAAATGCGCTCAATGAAATCCTTAAGAGGGAAGAACTGATGTGGAAACAACGATCTCGCGTCCAGTGGCTTAAGGAAGGTGATCGAAACACAAGATATTTTCATAGAAGAGCTTCTAATAGGCAGAAAAAGAACCATGTACGACGGTTGCAGGAGAATGAGGGGGTTTGGCATTCTAATCAGGAAGAAATGGGTGAGATTGCTATTAACTATTTTGAAAATATTTTCTCTTCTACTAATCCTTCTGATTTTGCTTCAGTTACCAATGTGATTACCCCTAGAGTTACAGCTGGCATGAATGAATCTTTATTAATGCTTTTTTCTGAGAAAGAGGTGAAGGATGCAGTATTCCAGATGGCTGCCACCAAGGCATCGGGCCCTGATGGTTTTCCTGCTTTATTTTATCAGAGGTATTGGAGTGGATGTGGTGCTGGGATTTTTGAATAATGGGGATCCTTTTGATGAAATTAATTACACACATATTGTTCTTATTCCAAAGATGAACAAGCCATCTAATATGACTCAATTTCGGCCTATCAGTTTGTGTAATGTTCTCTACAAAATTATATCCAAAGTGTTAGCTAATAGGCTTAAACTAGTTCTCCCAGATGTGGTTTCTTTGAATCAAAGCGCTTTTATGCCAAATCGCCAAATTACTGATAATGTGATGATTGCATACAAGCTGTTACATGCTCTAAAAAATAAGCGCTCTGGGAAAGAAGGTTATATGGCTTTAAAGCTTGACATGAGTAAGGCTTATGATCGAGTAGAGTGGGGTTTTCTGGAGGCTGTGATGTTGAAATTGGGATTTGCAGAGAGGTGGGTCAGCATGGTTATGTCGTGTATATCTACTGTCTCATACTCCGTCATTCTAAATGGTATGCAACATGGGTTATTTTTGCCTAAGCGAGGTCTTCGACAAGGTGATCCTTTGTCCCCCTATCTGTTTGTGCTTTGTGCAAAGGGACTGAGTGCTTTGTTGCATGATGCAGAGGCTAATGAAGCGCTAACAGGAGTGAAGGTTAGTAGGTTTGCTCCTTCGGTATCCCATTTATTTTTTGCAGACGATAGTCTAATTTTTGCTTGGGCTTCTGTGGCTAAAAGTATTGAAATTCAGCGTATCCTGGTTGATTATGAACTGTGCTTAGGTCAAAAAATTAATGTTGATAAATTTGTTATTTTCTTCAGTCCTAATTGTCAGAATTTGGATAGAAGTTGCATTATGCATATCTTAGGTATTTTTTCAGTGGCCTTTAATGAAAAATACCTTGGGTTACCTACCATGCTAGGGAGAAATAAAAACATCTCATTTCAACCTTTAAAGGAGCGTGTCTAGAAGTGGCTACAAGGGTGGTGAGAAAAACTTCTCTCTAAGGCAGGGAAGGAGATTTTGATTAATGCTATTGCTCTGTCTATACCGACATACACGATGAGTTGTTTTCGGATTTCTAAGACTCTTTGCTATGAATTAAATCAACTCATGGCCAAATTTTGGTGGGGTAGTACTTCAGAGGTTACCAAAATGCATTGGATTAGCTAGGAAAAGATGGCAATTCCTAAAACATATGGACGTTTGGGATTTCGAAATTTGGAGGACTTTAATCTTGCCATGCTTGCAAAACAGGGTTGGCGAATTCTCCAAAATCCAGACTCATTGTTGGCCCGCATTTTAAAAGCGCAATATTTTCCAGAGTCTAACCTTCTGGAGGCACCCTTAGGGCATAACCCATCTTATACTTGGCGGAGTGTTAGAGCTGGATTTCCTGTGCTTAAGCAAGGGCTAATGTTTCGCATAGGGAATGGTGATATGGTGGTGATGGGTAGTGATCCTTGGATTCCAAGAGGGGGGGATAGTTGCGTACAATCTATTTTGCTTGTAGAGTTGTCTGTTCTCCCAGTTAATGAGCTGTTTCGTCGGGACAACAAGGCATGGGATGTGGACTTTGTGTACTCAGTATTTAATGCTGAGGAAGCTGAGCTAGTTTGTGGAATACCATTGAGTGATAGGGACCATAACGATTTCATTTATTGGAAGCTTACAAGGAATGGAGCCTTCTCGGTTAAATCTTCTTACCAGTTGCTAGTTAAAGAAAGATGTAACATGTCAAATAACCATCCACATACGGTATGGCAGAAAGTATGGAAGCTAAATTTGCCAAATAAATACCAACATTTTCTATGGCGTTGTTGTAAAAATATCTTGCCCACAACCCATGCATTGACAAACCAGGGTCTTGATATTCCTCATCACTGTGGTCTTTGTCTAGAGCATGAAGAAACATTACTACATGCTCTTTTCCTTTGCTCTGAAGTGTGTGAGGTGTGGGAGTCTTTGGAGGTTGATTTTGGGCTGAATGCTGAAGGTATGGACACTTTCGCTGATTGGTTCATAAGGGAGATGAATGGGTGGGATGATCGTCATTTATTGCTTATGGTGTTGGGTAGCTACTCCTTGTGGTAGCGTCGTAATGCTATCAGAGTAGGCAAACCTGTCTTGCCTATCCACCAAGTATGGAACAACATAAGTTCTCTTTGGGAGGAAATTACGGGAAGTCAGGTGGTGCAACCCCCGGTTCTGCAAGGTCGTGCACCTCGCTGGGTACACCCAGCTGCTGCCGCATTGAAACTAAATATTGATGCTGTGTTGCTGCCTTCAGGTATGGGTGGTATGGGTGGTATGGGCAGTGTAATCAAGAATGGTGATGGCCACTTTGTAGCTGCTTGGTGCTGCCCTATTCCGTATGCTCCATCCATTGAGGTGTTGGAGGCCATGGCTTGTAGAGAAGGGTTGAAATTGGCATTAGCATGGGGAATAACTAAGGCTTGGTTGGAATGTGATGCTCAAGGTGTGGTATTGGCACTTAACAGTGGAGATAAGTTCCTTTCTCCATTAGGTTTGTTATTGGAGGACATCCATGCTATGGAACGTGAGTTTTTAAGGATCTCTTTTAGCTGGGTTCCTAGACAATCTAATTATGTTGCTGATAGGCTAGCTAAGCATGGGATTTATGCTCCTAGGCTTTTGGTTTGGCATGATTTGCCGCCTAGTTTTCTTTCTGATGTGTTTTCTTTGGATGATTAATGGAAATTTCCTTTTCAGATAAAAAAATAATAATAATAATCTGAATTTTCTTTTATAAAAAAAAGATAGGGCCAATGGGCTATTCTATTTAGCCTGTAGCTCACATGGAGATGTGTTTTCTTTGGATGATTAATGGAAATTTCCTTTTTAGATAAAAAAAAAAATAATAATCTGAATTTTCTTTTATAAAAAAAAGATAGGGCCAATGGGCTATTCTATTTAGCCTGTAGCTCACATGGGGCCAGGCCAGGCCGGCCATTGCGGGCCGATTTGGAAATCCGCCTAGCTTGAATTGAACCAATTCAAAATGGACGTGTCCATAAACGGAACAATTAGGAAAGTGTCAGAAAACCAATTAAAATATGGACCTGGATCTATGATATTGACTTTATCAAATTCAAATTTTATCAATGTTTTGAGGTTTTGCACGTACAAGATAACTCAATATTTTGCAATCTTTACAATGATATAAAAATCAAGGTTCATTTAACTCCGAACTTCCTTTATGAGGAGGGAGAATAGCATTAAAGTAGGGTAGCTTAGCGCTGCCAAAAATTAAAAGAAAAATGGTTCATATTTCATGGTGGGAGTTAGTAGCCTCCTTGTAAACCTCAAAAATACATTAACTTCATTTGTAGGATTTTGTGCACTGGGCGAATATAGTGGTATTGACACAACTCCCAAGTTGAGAGTCCTGTAGGATGCTTCATCCCCTTCTAAAGATCTTATTTTCATGTTCTGGTAGGTGTTTAGAAATTTAAATATCTCATCTCCTTTGGTAGATCCTTCATGGGAAGAGGTAAGTTTCTTCCTCTCGGTATATATTAAGCATGCCTGACGTCAACATGGCTTAACATTCTCATAAACAATTTCTGTAATTAGCATCGTATTTCATTGAATTAATCCATGGTGTAACACATTTCATAACACAATAGCAACAAGTTTGTTATATAATGTTGCCCTTCTAGCCAAACAATCTTGGCGAGTACTTCTACGCCATTTAGCCAATGTCTAAAGGCTAAATATGGTTCTAGATCTTCTGATGGCTTACTAAGGGTACCAACTTCGGCATCTTGGCTTTGGAAGGAACTGTTGAACATCTTCTCCAGTTACCACCCGTGTGAATTGGTGTTTAAGCACAGAGACTAGCTACTGTCATCTGATGAATGTCATTCTTTTGGTAAACGCCATCTTATCCCCTCTAAGAGTGCAGAGGGGACACTACCCTTCTCCTAGTTGGGTGGGATCCATGCAGTATTTTGGTATTAAAAAGTAGAGTCATTTAGTATGTGTCAAAATAATTAATTCTTTTAAAATGCTTAAACAACACAATACAAAAAAACGTACCAAAAAAATATATTCAAATTATATCAAATACAGTAAATTTTGTTTGATTGTGTTAAACTCAAATTTTATTAATTATTTTGATATTTTAATAATACTAAGTGACTCGGTTTTCAAAAATCTTCACAATGGCACCGAAAAAACATTGTGGGTCTCACTGAAACCCACTCAAAACCCTCCCAAAGAGGATGGGATAGCTTATCACTCCCCTATTCTTTTTGAGCAACGTCAAAATCTTTCTTAAGTACAATCCTGTATTTCCCTTCGGCCACTTGGGATACGTCACTTGACTCACTTCTTCGAACCTGCTAATCTTTTGACATTGCCAGGGAGATTGGCGGCTTCCCGATTTCAAATTTCGAAGTTCAACGGACAGGTAATTCATATGCGAGGTATTCAGTACTGGCTGGGTACTGTAAACTCCTTTAGAAGCAGTCATGGTTTTATCCCGCCAAGGCCTAAGTTAAGGCGACTCAAGGTTCCTTTAATTTTCCTCTAGAGGTTGTCATCAAGAGCTTTGGAAGGAACTGTTGAACATCTTCTCCAGTTACCACCCGTATGAATTGGTGTTTAAGCACAGAGACTAGCTACTGTCATCTGATGAATGTCATTCTTTTGGTAAACGCCATCTTATCCCCTCTTAAGAGTGCAGAGGGGACACTACCCTTCTCCTAGTTGGGTGGGATCCATGCAGTATTTTGGTATTAAAAAATTGAGTCATCTAGTATGTGTCAAAATAATTAATCCTTTTAAAATGCTTAAACAACACAATACAACAAAACATACCAAAAAAATATATTCAAATTATATCAAATACAGTAAACTTTGTTTGATTGTGTTAAACTCAAATTTTATTAATTATTTTGATATTTTAATAATACTGAGTGACTCGGTTTTCAAAAATCTTCACAATGACACCAAAAAAACATTGTGAATCTCACTGAAACCCACTCAAAACCCTCCCAAAGAGGATGGGGTAGCTTATCAGTCCCCTATTCTTTTTGAGCAACGTCAAAGTCTTTCTTAAGTACAATCCTGTATTTCCCTTCGGCTACTTGGGATACGTCACTTGACTCACTTCTTCGAACCTGCTAATCTTTTGACATTGCCAGGGAGATTGGCGGCTTCCCGATTTCAAATTTCGAAGTTCAACGAACAGGTAATTCATATGCGAGGTATTCAGTACTGGCTGGGTACTGTAAACTCCTTTAGAAGCAATCATGGTTTTATCCCGCCAAGGCCTAAGTTATGGCGACTCAAGGTTCCTTTAATTTTCCTCTAGAGGTTGTCATCAAGAGGATGAATCAATTGATCATTTGTTCCTTCATTGTCATTTTGCCGCGCCATTCAGTAGATTAGATCAAAATAATCATGATACAAGGCAAAGAATTACAGTGGTTGAATCAAATAACACTATGTTTACTTCTATCAAAATAAGTAAATAAATAAAAATTATGTTCTCAACTAGGGGTATGCAGACCCTTGTGTTGATAGACAGCCTCTAGGCATTCCTTGGCCCGGTGAACTTTTGACTGAAGGTAAAAGCTCCCACTCTTGGCATTCCTCTCAAACAGATTGTCATATTTCTGCATGGTAAAGGAGATGTTTGAGAAAATTTTCCTTATAAATAATGGAAAATACATACAGATGATGAACTGACCATTAAAATTTCCTCCCATGCAGTTCCCTCTGACACTCCAAGAATCTGCCGAGCCTCTTGCTCTGGCATGATTTTGCCAGCTCTGCGGACAGCATTTTGTATTGTCTCTTGAGCAACACCGTTTTTCGAGGCATCTGCATTTAAATTGTTTGGTAAGAACAAGACTGAGATTGAAATTTACAGTACTATGTTTAATAGTGAACGGATGACTCGTTCCTGAATGTCGGTGGGTACCTTACATTTTCTCTCAAAAGCAGGTAATGAAAGATATGACAGGAATAATGGAAATATGCACATGTGTATAAACACAGGAAGCCAATCAATATTACAAGAAGAAAAATTTCTAGTCCAAGTACAACTACACATAATTAGACAATCTTCCATGTTGATTTAGAACCTGAGAAAGCATCAAGGCATAATAGAATGCAACACATCATATTTTAATGTCTCATTTGTATCACATAAACTGACGAATAATCAACCAAAGAGGCGAGAAATCTGCAATAAACTGGCCCATTTACCACAAAGTAGCCAGACAACCAGTTGGTCCTAAGCCTTACTAATCATCCAGCTTAGACTTTAATAACCAAAACAATAAGAAAACAAAGACATCCCAAACCTATGACCATCGAGAAGTCATATCAATCAGTGCCCAGTCCATTTGCACCATTAAATTTTAGGTAGATTCTTAACCCAAGGCACATTTGCTGCAGGATATCAGAGTACCTCAAATGAACATAGCCATTAGCCTTCTCTTATATAGATACTTGCAGCAATGACTAAAATTGATATACAACACTTGAGAATAAGAAAATTTTGTGCCCAACCCAAAATTTGAGAAACCTTAGATGATTTGGGCCCTTCCCTGGTATTGCTAGTGTATTCATACTTAAGTTAAAGCAAATAGTAATTTGAGTTTTATTTCAAGTTAGATTGCAGCTTGATTAGTTACTTAAGGCTTTCAAATGTCCAAGAGTCAAAGCTGCCCTTCACTATTTATAGTGTCTGCTAGTATAATAATTAGAAAAGATAAACATACATTTCCTATTTTTTTTCCCCCATCTTGGAGCTTTTATTTCTTTTAGGAATAGGAAAGGATGCTTTACTGTTTAAGATATCATTCATTCATTCATTTTATTTTAGAGCAGTGCGATTTAGCATGAGAAATTTATCTGAGATCAGCTACTAAACAGAAGTGCTATTTGCTAGATGATTGAATAAAAGCAGATTGGGGGGCCATTTATTTGAGCACAGGTTCCTACAAAAGCCAGATTCAATCAGTTCCAGAAATCTGTATATTCATGATATCTAGGTTTTCCCTTTCTTTTATTATTAATTTTTTTTTCAACTAGGCATAGAGTAGAATAAAACATTTTGGATCAACATAGAGTGATACCACTAGGTTAAACACTGCTTTTTTGGCACTACACAAATGTCAGTATGCTAATTTTATCAATAGATTACTGAAGTATGTACCATGTCAAAGAGCTTCTTTTGTTTTTATTTTCTTTGGAATGATTAATAAACGCCAAATGCAACATCTACTGCATTAACTCTTTTTCTTTAGAGAGAAAGGAGGGGACTTTGGGTGCTAAGAGGGGCATTAACCATAACCGTTTCACCTTTTTCTTATCTAAGTGAGATTTGCTGCTTACAGCATCTAGCACATCAATAAAATAACAAGTCAACTTGAAAACCACAATCTCTCTGTTGAGAACATCTCAACCAAGTTGCTGAACCCTGTACCAATTAGACAATTACCACCTAAGTCCCTAAACAATAGGATGATTATCTTCCAATTTGCTGTGTACTCAAAATATCCAGTCCCATAAGGTTGCTTCTTTTCTTTGTTAAAATTCAAAACATGTCACCTATGCTGTCTCAATGAGAAGATATTTTTTTGAAAATAAATAAATACTGTGAAAATTCACTGACCAACAATGCGGAAGCTTAACATAAAATAACTACCCTCAAGTCCTGACATCGTGTTGAAACTGAATATCTACCACATAAGTGATAAAATGTACTGGCATTGGAAACAGAAAATAACTTCTACACTTTGGCAAATATCAGCATTTTAAAAAAGGCATTAAGAAAGAAATTCAATCAACATGTTGTTGCATCCTATAATTGATCACTTATAAGCTACCTTTTATGATCAATTCACAAACTGAAACTTCATCCACTGACATAATAGGACTAAAAGACTTACTAGCAAGTGCTTGACGATATGCCTGAACACATGCTCTTCCCAAAATACCACCGCCGATCACAAGAAATTGAGCAAGAATCCTGGTAGCCTGTGCAAACAATCCAGTTGAAGTCAAGTTTCTTTAGAGAATAACAAATATAGGAACACTGGTCAGATATTAAATCTAGGTGTAGTTACCCAATTCTGGCCCATAATTCCCTAGGTCCAACCTAGCTCAAGTCCACCTCAATAACAGAATGACCATCATAAATAGCATTCTCCCACAGGTATGCACACTTTTTACACACCCTTATTTATTGCAACCTACCAACTCGGCACAAGACTAACTTAGGTGTCGGAGGCACACCCGGCCTAAGCATACAGGCATTATCACTAGGCAATAAAATTAGGACAAAAGAGAAGGTCTTAATCCCTCTTCTATGGTCAAAAATTAAAACAATTGTCCCTCTTCCCCACCCCTGCATCACTCACAGTCCAAGTTTAACACACTGATCCTTTCTGCTATAAAGCACGCATTAGTGTTAATTTCCTGGGCATCATATTAAGTCACGCAAAACATCATGAAAAATCTATGATTAATTACTTCCCCCAGCAGATAAAATCTCTTAGCTGACCAAATAATACAGAAAAAAAAAAAAACAACAGATTTTGATAANAAAACAAAAACAGATTTTGATAACCACAAATTACAGCATAACCCTTTTATAATAGGATGAGCTAATAAACATTTAAACTAAATATAACAGGTATTTATATATCTTCAACAGTAATATCTGATTCCTGAGAAAATAAACCAAACAGAAGAGGATTAACCTCCAACGTTTAAATTTTCGATTAATTGAGCCCCCTTTTCATCATTCGTAAAGCCTAACCCAATAAACACAATATATATATATATAATTTTTTTTTTCTTTCACCCTCGATTTTCTCGGCAACCAAACAAAAAATTTACGGTATACTTTCTGGGAAAAAAGAAAAATTTAAGCTTACCATAGCAAAAAATCAAAGAGAACGAGTGACTCTTGCTATTCCAGAAACTTGAGTTTTCTTATATACGAATCAGGGATGGGCTTCGATCAAATATTTTACTTTGCCATCAAAATAAAAATCACAGCTATTCTCATTTCTCAATATAATCTGTTTGGCTGCGACGAAAATAGGGGAAAACACGAAAAGCTGATGAAGAAGACCGGAGCTGTTTCGTGCGCAAGAAGCCCAACGACGTCGGTTAAGGAAAATGAGTGTGCAATTGGCTTAGTTGGTGATGGTGTGTGCCATGTGTCTGTTACTGCCACATAAGCACATTGCGAGACATATCATTAGTAGATTTGGTTTTACGTGTTTATTTGTTTCATTTTCGGTAAATTAATTATATAAACTTCATTATTTCTACTTTTGCTTGAATCTAACATCTTTACAAAATACAAGAACCACTCTCACTAAATGCTAACTATCTAAATATATTTAAAATTTATTTAACGTTATAAGTTATGGTAATCATAGTATCATATTATAGTGCTAGTACTTAGTATTTAGTAGTTACTAGCTACTAGATATATTATATATTATATTAAGTAAGTAACTATTATGTGGACTCTAAGTAATAGCTTATGTAGTCACGTACTTAATGTTTGGGAGGTTCTTAGGACTTGAAATTAAATGTTGGTGTACTTATTTTTTATGGCTGTAATATAAATATTTTATCTTTGACGAAAAAAATTATTATGTGTATATACTATACCTTATTTATCTTTTTTGGTGCACATACAACATACCATATTTATCTTAAAATAATTGACTATCAATAATAAGTATGAATTGTACAATGAAGTATATATGCGGCCANCATACCACATACCATATTTATCTTAAAATAATTGACTATCAATAATAAGTATGAATTGTACAATGAAGTATGTATGCGGCCATTTGACCTAAATAATACACATTTGTAAACTATTTACATAAAATGAGTAGTTTCTAAACTATTTATTTAAAATAAACAATTTTGAAATTGTTTTTTTATATGTAAGGGGAACACGCTATACACAAATAGAGCGTGTTCAAAGCTACTGGGATTCTTTAAAAATTGAACATGTAGTAACTATGAAAAGCGTGTTCTAACTGAACATGCTTTATGAATAGGACACGTTTCATTCATTTCCCTTTCACTTTTCTCCATTGTTCTTTTTCTTCAAGTTGTGGTCCCCATTTTTTTCTTCTTCTTCTTGTGTTTTTCTTCCTCTTGTGGTCCTTTTATGCTTAACGTTGTCTGCTTTTTTCTTGTTTTTGTATTAGTTTGTTTGCTTCATTTGCTACACACTGTTTGTTTCTTGCAATATGTCTATCATTTTGGAGCCACAAAAGTTTATTTCATCACGTGCTTATTATAAATTTGTTTGCTAACTATCTATTTTGTATTTATTATGACACAATATGAACTTGTATTATCTAGTCCTGTAGATCTTAGTGTGTTGACTGAATACACACACCTTATTTTAACTGATATGTGGAATAATAGAGTAAGTGGTTTACTTGAACATGTTTAAAAATTTTGATTTTTGTAATAAAATGGTTAATTTATTTATTTAAATTATAGTTAATAATTTTTTTAAAATAATATAATTATTTCAGATGGAGAGATTTGTGTGAACACGCAACCATAAAATTTAACTACCTGGTGTCAGAGTGATGTAGTATGTTAGGCGGGCGAGTATTGGAGGAGCTGCACTAGTGACTCAATTGAAGTTAGATAGGGACTTTCTATCAACCTTAGTTGAGCGATGGTGACCAAAAGCACACATTTTTCACATGCCTAGTGGAGAGTGTACCATCACGTTGCAGGACGTGGAGGCGATATTGAGGCTTCCTGTTGATGAGAATGTGGTGAGTGGTTACAATCAGCACCCATGGTTGGAGCTGATATAGGATTTGCTCGGTGTTATGCCAGATTAGGATGAGTTGGTTGGATCAAGACTAAAGATGATGTGGCTAAATGACACATTTGCTATTTTGCCAAATGATGCTACCAATCAAGAAATACAGTATCATGTCAAGGCACATATCATGCGAAGATCGATGAATGATTGATGTCTGATGCCACTGGCAACTACATGCATCTGATGTACCTTAAGATGTTAAAGGATTGGGATGCTACGAGGTGCATGAGCTAGGGATCTACTGTTCTGGCGCACTTGTACAGGAGCCTCTACAACTTTTCACTTGGCTGGACATTGGAATTTGGAGGCTGTTTGTTTTTGCTAGAGGTTTGGGCTCCATCACCTCCACGGCAAGATAGGAGAGTGGTGGGGCCACTTGCATGCATGTTAGTATATATTTAAATGCTATTTTTAGTATAAATTAAATTATATGTTACAAATTAGTAGATTTGATAAACATTAGTTATAAATTAAAGGAAACCACTAAAATATCACTTCTTGTTGAAATGCAACAACTGACAATGCCATGTGTAAGCTATGGATTGGTTAAGTGACTTATTACAAATATAGTACGTTATTATGTTAAAAATTTTGTTATTGTCAATGAAGTTATGGTAACCATAAAAGAAAAAAAATGCCCCATAATTTATTTTACTATTTACAAATCAACCCCAATCCATTTACGTTTTCTTTTTGTTAAGAGTTAGGGTTTAGGGTTTTAGGATTTAGAATTTAGATTTTAGGATTTACTTTTTTAGAGTTTAAGATTTATGATTTAGAGTTTAGAATTTAAAATTTAGTTGGGGTAACTTTGTAATTATCTCAACTTTAGGACATATTTTATAATTAATATAACTTAGGAGCACATTTTATAATTAATAAAACTTGTTTAACCAAGTACTTGACTGACAGCATGTCCTCATCCTATTGGCTGTGCACAATGGTGTCAGTTGTTGTATTTTAGCAACAAGTGGCACCGAAGTGGTATCCTAAATTAAATTGTGGAGTACTATTTAGAAATGTCAATTTTAATTAGTTGTATTTAAAATTGATTTAAATGTGTGATATGTTTAGTATAAACAATTATGTACATAAATTTAATAGGTTATGATACAATACATGAATATAATATGATAAGTTAAATGAATATATTAGGTGGAGACTTCCCTTAAGTTATAGGGACATTGGTATCGAGAGAGACCAATTGGGGTATCAGCAATCTTCTAATTGACTTAGAGTTGATGAGGTAAGATAATTGAATATTTGTAGTTAAAGTTGCATTGATTATCTATGCATTTTTGTATGGTTTACTTAAAATAATATTATTTGTAATTTACAAATTATGTGACAGCCTTATTGTGGGGCACAATTGCCACCTTATTGTTTGGCAGGATGCGACATTTGGGTGGCGAAAGTCCTCTTAGTATGTTTTAATATAGTAGAGATGCACAACCCAAACTGACTGGTATGACAGTTCAAAGGATGTCAAGATATTCTCGTGGCCCCTGAGGGGTATGCTTAGTAGTTAGAGAGTCTAATCTTAAGAGGCAATTAAAACCGATTGTGAACCTAGTTTCATGAGGTGTATAGTGTAGCATGGAGGCAGCGACGCAATCATGTAGTTCAAAGTGATGGGGATTTTGGCGTCACATCATAATACAGGACATGGCATCTCCAGATCACGCGAAGGTGGATGAGCTCGAGTAGCTTGATTCCTCCTTATCAAGTCTTTAAAATGCTTGTTATTGTAACTTGTGTGATATGATTTAAAATAAACGTTAAGTATATTTGGTCTATTATTTATAGGATGATATTCCTTCACCCCAGCAGCAGTCGTTTGTCTCACAGTCGCAGGCCCAACAACCATCGCAATTCCAGCAGAACCCAGCCTTCCAACAACCATCGCCCTTCCAACAAGGTTAATATTTTAGGTATCTTTTGACCACAAAGCAGTTTGGTTCATTCCAAGCCAATCATTCCCAATTGTTTTATAACTATGGGTTAATTCAACCGGATTATGGAACCTAGTCTCCTCAATGGATGCCTATGGCACAGACTCAGGGTGAGGCTATGGCATAGCCTGATGGTCATTGTATGCCACTGGATGACAGTGCGGATAGAGCAGAGTCCTTATGATAGAGTTTGGCATCATAATTCACGTCTAGACATCGTTCTCAACCCCGTAGGATTGAGGCCACTTCATCAGTGTCTGCTCAGCAAAGGACACACGTCGTTTGGGATCACATGAACTTGACTATGTTGGCAAATGCATACATAGAGGGAACAACTTCACCCCAATATAACATGTTCAATACTAATGTCAATTTTCCCACATCAACACTTAGTGTAGATCTTGATCTAGACTTGATAGTAGGGTCATCACGTGCACAATTGGGAGATATGTACGTCGAGCCCCTAGTGACCCCATTGGTCCACCTCATATTGATCGGGGGGAGATTGATGATGATCTTACTGCTTTGAGGTTAGATAACATCTATAACGATCTAATGAGCACTTTCTCGGATGTAGCTCCTTAGCCGGCTCCTCAATGTGCACAACATGACAGACAGGTCAAATAGTGTTACACAGGTACCCAATTTGGGCCAATGTATTAGTAGTATTCATATTTTATGTGTAATCAATGAACCATATTAGACAGTTGTTTTTAAAATGACATGTAAATTATTATATGTAATAATTTTATGTGTAATGAGTTAACTATTTATTTACATTATTTAACCATTTATGTTGATTTTAACACGAATTCATTCCAACATTTAAAACTAAATTGAAATTGAAATCATAATAAATATGAATATGTACGGGTGTCACATCATCTTTTTAAAGCATTCAACAACCTCCAGTGAAGCCAATATAGTGGGTGGCGATCATGTTATTGAAGTCAATACATTCTCTTATGCAATTTTGTATCCAGATGTTACCTTCGTACTGCGTCTCCTTCAAGATGAAGACATTGACCCCGTGTCAATGACATATCATGCATGTAATGTCGTGTTGACATGTGTCAGATAATATTTATGACGTTGTGAATCAATAGGTAGTGGCTCCAAAGACAAATGATACTCTGACATATCATTGAAATGTATTATAGTAGGTAAGTAAGTCAGTCTTATTTGCATCTCTTGTGTGACTTCATGTTGTCGCACAATCTGAAATTGAGGTTTATTTGCTAGAAAAAGAAATGAGGTAGTGCTATTTGTCAAGTCATAGTATCAAGGTCGCATATATACCTACCAATCATATAACGCTTGAATGTATTTCTCATATGTGCCAGCTTCTCCAAATGGTTGTTGCGCTGAATTCGGGTACTCAACAGAAACTCCTAATGTCTCCCAATTAAGTACGTTCATGTTAAGAACAATATATAAGGGCAATAACCTGCATCTTTGACTCCTCAATTGACTACCATTTTTATGTGTAATTATTCTTTTGGAAAAAGTCTAAAAAATCCCCTTGAACTATACACCTTGTGCGTTTCACCCCCCAAGCTTTAAAAATGTAAGGAAGACCTCATTCAACTACTAAAATGTGCATTTTACCCCCAAGACCCAAACGGACATCCAAAAATAGACGAAAAGAGTCACGTTCCTGGCACGTAGAGTGTTTAATCTGGGCCTTAATGCAATTTATAAAGGTATAAATGAAAATAAATTTATAAAATTATGGTCAAAAAGTAATATTAAAAAAATTGGGGTCAAATTATAATATTAAAAAATTATCATGTTCAACCTCCAGCGGGTATCCATTTCCAGAAGTCGACCTGTTTTCAAATTCATTCGGGTCCTCTTTATATCTCTCTTATTTCTCAACTAAAATTTACAAATTATATACCATTTTAAAGCTTGTGAAATTTGCAACAACATTATGCTATTAGTTTTAAGATTGAAGCTCAAAATGAAATATAAAAAACTAAAAGCAATAGCAGCAGCAGCAGTACGTGTCACTCAATCTGGCTCCTCTCTAATCAAGAATGAATTTCGCCAAAAAATTTAAGGGGTTTTGTGCGAAATTCATTTTCTAACACTACCCAAGCAATTTCTTTTTTCAAATTGTTCAATCTTTCTCCAAATTCTTTAAGGGGTTTTGTGCGAAATTCATTTTCTAACACTACCCAAGCAAGTTTTGAGGATATTAGCTATGATTTTTTGAGTTTCTAGTTGTGATTTTACTTCTTCTTTTATTCATCTTTAATTAAGAATGAATTTCTTCAAATTCTTTGAAGGGTTTTTGAGTTCCTAACTATGGTTTTTTGAGTTTTGACATTGCACGCGCATGACACGTGATTCTTTCCATCCATTAATGGACATCCGCCTGGTATTTGGGGGTAAAACTCACATTTTAGTAGTTGAAGGTATTCTCTACGTTTTTAAAGCTTGAGGGGTAAAGCGCACAATGTGTATAATTCAGGGAGGGTTTTTTGGACTTTTTCGTATTCTTTTTGTATAAGATTATTGATTTCCATAACAGTTGTAACTCTCATGAGAGATTCAGAATGTTTGTTGAATTTGGTTGTATGTCTTGAAGTTCCTCATCTGATATCTTATAGAATGAACCTTGGGATGACATAAATCCCCATGCATATTCGTCGTTATCTTCAAACCATGTTGGACATGAAAATATTTGTATGGAACAAACAAGTAAGAAAAAGAATGTTACAACTTAATTGTTACAAGACAATATCACACATGCACAAACATTGTCATTTGCGAATATTATTTGCATCTGTCATATAATCTGGACAATTCAATACGCGGTCAACTTCCACAGGGGTTAACTTCATAGCAGCAGCTTACTCCTTAGCAAATTTTAAAAAATAGTACCAACATCTACGCACTAATATTCGATTGTTTTCTTTCCGAATTTGTAAAATGGCGGCTTTATAATCACATTGATTCGTTCGATCCATTGTTAAGGACAATCTATGAACAAGAGGTGCTCCCAGGGATTGTAACTATAGCACGAAATGTTCAGCCCCATCAATTCTATAAGCTTATTCACAACATAAGCTGCATAATATTCTCTAGGATCAAAGTGATTTTTCCTTTCATAATCATCATTAAACTTTGGCAATAACTAGATAGTATCATCACCAAATGTGCCACATCCTCTAAGCATAATGTCTCAACTGAGATGATGACGGGAAAGCATAAGTTAAATACTTGCAGTTAAGGAAATTTTTGCCACAAATCAGCATAGCTTAAGTAGAAGAAAATAATAAAAATAAACCAACTTAAAAAGAAAGGTTTGGAGTTTGTACTTAAGGTTTGGGGTTTAGGATTTGACATTTAAGATTTAGGGTTATGCTGCCTCCACTCAAGTCCTCACTGGATCTCACAGTGACTAGACAATTTTCCATTTAGTTTTAATTTATTTCAAGCATGCAGTCTACAAACATTTGGAAAAATCTTTTCAAGTGTCTAAGTGTCGATCATTATATTCAAATCTGCGTATGGAAAAAATGCTATTTTTTAACTCTTAAGCAACAAAATTTAGCTTTGACTCTTGAGTGAAAGAGTCCGCTAAACCGGCCATCAAATTTCCATGTTCCTATTCTTTTAATCGTGGAAAATTTCAGATCTTAACCTAATACTGAGTTTTTAGTGCTAATACAATATAAATTAGCCACCTAAGAGAGAAAAAATATATATCAAGGAAACTGATTTGATAAATAGAATAATTATCTAGAAATTAAAATGAAACTAAATATATATAAAGAGACTAAAATAACAGTAAACCTATAATTCAGAAACGAAATATACTTTTTACTCAAAAATATAATGTCTAAAACTAATTCATGTGAGACATTATAAATGGCAATAGTAGTGAAAATTCAATGTTAATACGAAATATTTTCACAAGCTACATCAGTTAGACATGCATAACCTCTTAAAATCATTCACAGATGCTAAGTATGTAGCCTGTGAGTGAAAAAGAGCGTACCTTCTTGAGTTGAGAACTGTTCTGAGAGTCCATCAATGGAAGAAAGAAAATGGGGTTGTCTTGAGACAAAACCGAAGATTCGTGTTATATAATGATGGTTGAGGAAACGGTGTGTGTGTAAAAGACAAAGGTGTCAATCAACAAAGACAGGACACGTGCTGATATAATCCAAGTAGCAGTGTCCCTCACCGTTTGCGTTTTGGGTTAACTATTTCACAAGTGGCAGCCATATGCAGTGCTCATAGTTCCTTTAGCTGGTTCATTTTATTTAAATAACACTAAAAAAAATAAAAAGTATAAAGATTACAGATGATAATTTCAATAGTTGTGGTTAATAGTTATCTTAAATTATTAGTTTTTTTTCTTTCGGTAACATCTTAAATTATTACTTAAGAATTACTATCCTACATAACATAAAACTAAATTTAGACTAGACATCTGTGTGGATTCATGATTAAATATAGAGTTCAACATATGCGAGAGGTGAAAGTTTAGAATTCTCCTCAGTTATAGTCTACCTGACCAATAGAATGATAGTTACGTTTAAGAAATTTTAGTTTCTTCCATCTTTCTCTTTTGTACCAAAAAATAAATCTAGAGTACTAGATATCATATTGATTTTGTTTAGAGAATAATACATCAACATGTTTATTATGCCTAGACTTATTTTAATTCTTTTTCTTTTTTTCTTTTGCCTCCTCTTTAATTATGTCAACTTTTTTATGCCAAACTCTCGTAAAAAGATAATTCCTTATTTGTAATTCTCATATTTTTAAAACTTGGGGATTTGTGCACATGGGCCATAATTAAAGGGATTTTTTTTACATTTACCCAAAAGAATTTAAACAATTCACAATTAACTCATCTCATTCACATCAAGAGTAATTTGATGGAAAACGCATAAACATGCAATCTAACTTTTTTCTTATGTGATCATTTCCAAACTTTTTTCTCTACTTTGTAGTTTCAATTCCTGCAATCGCACACCTGCAATGCCCTTAATTATTCATGTATATTATTCTTCCAATAGATTATAAAGGTAAGAGTATTTTACTCCAATCTCTCTCCTTAGTTGAAATTACACAAAACTCCTCTTTATTTCCAAACCATATAAAAGTCTTCTTTAGCATTATAACACCTTACAAAATCCTCCATAATCTTACATGATATTCTAAATTATTTTACAAATTATTATATTGCATGCGAAAATAATAACTCCAAAGCATGCTAGGAATTACTATTGAAGTTGTGATCTGAAATATCACCCAACATTAAGTTTGTCAGTTATTTATTCTCACACACATGCATGTGTATTAAAAGGTAACATTTCATCCTCCCCTCTTAATCATCCCTATATAAATAACGACTTTGCATCAATGTTTTTCCAAATCGCTCTCCTTTCTATCCCCTAGCATTTTGCACTCCTTTGTAACCAAAAAATAAACAACACTCTTTGATTGTCTTTCTGTACAATGAGTAGTAGCTGTTCTTCCTCAGTTACCCCAGACCATTATTCTTCAGACTCAACAGCAAATTTCAATGACAAATGGGACTTTGTAATCACTCTTTCAGAAAGAGAATTGCAAGGAAAGTGTATCTTCCTTGGCGAGGATATATATCAAAAGCATTTCAAATGCCTTTTATACAGCCACGAAGTAGAAGCTCTATGTCGTCCTCAAGCGGTCAAAGTGATCTTATTTGATCAACAAAGGAAAAGAAATTATGAGATGAACCTAATGAGGTTGGAGCCAAGAATTGGAGGACACGTGTATGTTCTTGTTCCTTGGATTGGGAAATATGAAAACAATCTTTTCCAAGATTTAGGACTTGGTGAAGGAGATATATTAGGGCTTGTGTTGCACGGCAAAAGGCTTTTTCATTTTGAAGTGGTATACAATCAAGAGAAATGATTACTGCATAAAGCTCATTTCAAACCTTCTTAGTATAAACTCATTAAACATGGAGTTTGACAGCAATGTTTGGAAGTATGTAATCAGAGTTAGTATGCAATGTCTGTATATTTCCTTTGATGGTATCCGTCATCTTTATTTTATTTTATTTTAAATAATGTATCTGGATGATCTCTGATCATTCAATTGTAAATATTATAAATGGTACTTAAAAATTCTAAATATTTTTGAGTATCCAATTAAAAGATCTAATAAAATAAAAAATAAATGTTTTTGAAGGTTATTGAAACTTTTTTTTTTTATCATATTGAGTATTAATCATAATACTCCTCCACATTCCTTAATATCCTTATCTCATCCAAACAATCAAATAGCTTATATTACTAGTTCAATCTAATGCTAGTTATAGTTCACACAATAACAATTACTTTATAAAATCGTGTGAACGACCCAGAATATGTTACCACATTTGAGGAAGAAGCCCTCAACCTTAGTCATGAGAAGATTACCCCTAAGCTTTCAAATAGTACAATTAGTCTCTCTTGTCAAAGCATCTGCACAACGATTGCTCATCTCGCTATAAACCTGAGAAGTAACTAACAAACTAGCATTAATGAAGACAAGATAAAAAAGAAAAATGGACCGTCGAAAACTTTGTTTAGATTAATTTTCAACTGATCCAAGAAGTTAATGAGCTCATGGGCTTGAAATTTTGCATCAATATCACGTAAAACACCATTTTCATTTTTACTATACTACAATTCAAAGGGCTTTATTTTAAAAGTCATCAATAACTGTATTAAAAAGTACAGAGAATTAACTGATCATGATTATGCATGAGTTCATGTTATCAAAAGATGGTACTTGAGGCTTTCCTCATTCTCTATTTCCTCTCTGCTTATTTTCTGTTTTTCTGTCAAACTCGACAATAAAAAGATGACACATGTTTATGACATTAAATTAATCATTTACTATTTCATATATTAATTGATTTTTCATTTATAGTTTTTAATGTGAAAAATTCATAAGGAAAATTGAGCTTCACGTAACAAACATCAGAAGCAGAACTTTCATCAAGTCACTGGTTGACAGTTGACTTTTGCAGTTTTCTGGTCAATTTTAATCTTTTCGCTAATTTTGGTTGTTAAATCCACACTCTTGGCTTTCAAGTTTTATCCATCAGTTCTAGGCGATATATTTTAACCTTCTGTAACATTCCAGAAACAGAAATGTACCTGATTTTAAGAAGAAGAAAACAACCGAGACTTATCCATTGAAAGATTTGCAAATTTAATGTTTAAATTCTATAACTAACTACCCTCAATAGTTTCCGCATGGATACATTTTTTTTTAAAGAAAAACGCGTTTATCCAAATTAGTGTGAAAATAATTCATGTTAATCCAATACAAAAGAGCGTAACTAATTAACGTGTCATCTAGATATGATACTAGCAGAGTCCACATGGCATCCAGTTCTTATTCCTTATAGGCCTTCACCTCCAAAACCCATTATAAAATTAATAGTTACACCACTTACACTTACATACCACTCCTCAAACTTCTCTCTTTTCTCGTTATTCTCTTTCTCTGTCTCTGTCTCTTTCTGTTGTTGTCTCATTCTCAGAAGCCTACAACGTCATGCAGCTGGGAAACTTCAGATCTGTGTTAGGGTTACCTCTTATTCCAGTTGCAGATAATGATGCAATAATGGAGAACAACGTCATCGATTATGAACAATACCTGGCTTCGCTTCCAAAGGCGTACTGCTTCAGCCCTACAGAAGAGGAATTGGCATATTACTTGAAGGAAAAGGTTACCGGTGGTTTCATACCCTCTACTCTCATTCATGAAGTTGATATCTATAAGCTTTCTCCTGACGAACTCAAAGGTATGCAGAAAATTAACCATATATGATATATCTATATCTACATGTTCACCATCTTTCTTTTTTCTTTATATTTTCTTGTTCTCTAGTTCTTGATTTATGACGCACACAGATCTCAAATTTCAATAATTTAATATTATATTATATTATATTATATTATATTATATTATATTATTTTTTTAATTATTTAAGGTTAGATTTCAGTTATTTTGCATGTTGATGTCTGTGTTTCATATATTCTTTTTTTTTAATTCAATATGTTTCATATATTATTGGACCTTTGACATGTTTTAGGTAGCAGTCACATGTGTCAGCCTTTTTTCAAAAAAAAGGAAATTTGGTAAATAGGTTTTTTTTCCCCATAATTTATCGTATATCATTGTGTTCATCTTTTAAATGGTGCCCATCATCTTTGATTTTTAAATAATGTTTCTAGATGATCTCTCATTCAATTGTAAATATTATAAATTGTGCCATAAAACAATATATATATATATATATATATATATATATGTTACAAAACTTCGTTTAATAGGCACTTATTACGGTTAATGGCTTATCTTTGAGCTATAAACAGCTAGGTATAAACGCGAAGGACAGGATAACATGTTCTTCTTCAGTCATAGAAAAAGGAAATACGCTAACGGGAAACGTCCAGATAGAACAGTTGCAGGCATTGGTTACTGGAGAACTTCTAGAACAAACCAATTGAAGTGTGGAACCCGAGTAGTTGGAAGCAAGATGATACTGAATTTTCACATGGGAACATCAAAAAATAACACCAAGACCCATTGGATTATGGAAGAGTTCATTCTTAAGGAAAATAGTACTATCACTCCTCAAAATCGTGCAACTTCATCTGCAGATCCTCTTGACAAGAAAGTAAGTGTTTAAGGTCATAACTATATATATTACTATTTCTTGCAAATCTGATGATTAATAGGCCTAATTGCATATTCAATGTGTCAAGTTAACTGATATGAGTATGAGTGAGCTTTCGAAGTTCTTGTGGTTTTTTCCTTCCCCTGATATTAATTATCTGTTATATTATAGACAAATTATTAATGCCTACTTATACCTTAACTTTGACTTGTGCAGTTGGATGATTGGTTTCTATACAAAATTCATTACCATAAAACTAAAGCTGATAAAAAAGAGTGTCAAAACTCTCAAAAAGTGGAAATCTCAAAGCCAGTGCTGCAAATTCCAGCTCTGGAGTCACAATCAGAACAGAATCAGCCCTCAATGGTTATGCCAATTGACACATTCATCCCTGCAACCGCAACTTCAACTACAACTCCTGCTCATTCAACTCAGTACTCAGGCAATTGGAAGATGCATGAGTTTATTCTTGACAATCAAGTAAGTGTCTAATTAACTATAGTTATTGTTATTATTTTAATTAATCCATGTGGACTTGAAAATTAATATAACTTCAACTTTTATTTCTGCAGTTAGATGATTGGGTTCTAAACCAAATTTATGGCCAAACTAAAGATGATAAGCCAGAATGCAAGGGCATTGAAGAAGTGGAAATCCCAAAGCCGGTGCTGCAAAATGCAACTCCAGAGTTAGAGACACAGCAGAGTGAGCCTTCAATGGTCATGGCAAATGACACATTCATCCCTGCAATGCTTGCTAATTCAACTCATTGCTTGGGCTATTGTGAACCAATCACACCTTTTTTCGACAATGGGGATTACTCGGCTGCCCTGCTTCCAGAACTATCCATGGGAGATTGGACATATTATATGCCTTCATTGCTAGGTGATGACAATGGTTTTATGCTTCCTCAGGAAATCCCAAAACAAATGCCGCAAAATCCAGCTCTAGAGTCACAGTCACAACAGAATCAGCCGTCAATGGTCATGTCAATTGATAGATTCATCCCTGCAACTACAACTGCAACTCCTTCTCATTCAACTCCTTACTTGAGCAATTGTGAACCAATCACACCTTTTTTTGGCAATGGGGATGACTTGGCAGCCCTGCTTCAAGAACCATCCGTGGGAGACTGGACATATTTTATGCCTTCAATGATAGGCGATGACAACGGTTTTATACTTCCATAGTGGCCACCAGTGGATGATCTATTCAGAGCTGAAGATTTTGATGCATTCAACCAAGACTATTTGGTGAACCTTTGGAAGTTGAACTTATAAATTCTATAGATATGACACGAGTATAATTCATTTTGTAACCCACATTATTTTATTTTATTATTTTATTTTTGGCTATGAAGTTGGCCTACAACTTGGTTGCAGCTTCTATGGCTTAAGCTCTATTTTATTTATTTATTTTTTGCTATGGTAGTTAGGATTTAAGCCCAAAACTGTTGTTCTTCAGCTAATGAAGGCAATGCCTTCAATTGAGCATCTAGTTTATTGTTGTACATGCTGATATCAGTTTCTGCAATGCCTTTATCAGAGTAAGTAGTGACAGTTTTTCCTCCACACTTGGCAAAGTAAGTATGCTTAGCCCCACAATCAATTAGTTTTTCCTTCAAATTAACAAAAATTAGTGGCTTAGTGTACAGTGTTTCTATTTGCATATCTATGACCTGAACAATAGCAGCTACAGAAGTTAATTTTAGAAATCTAGAAACTATAAGATGTAACCAATTTTATTTTTTCCGGTCATTGGAATAAACCTTCCAAAAACAACTTTGTGTATAAAGCTCATTTAAAACCTTAGTATGAACTCATTAAACATGGAGTTTGACAGCAATGTTTGGAGGTATGTAATAAGAGTTATGCAATGTCTATATATTTCCTTTGACGGTATCCATCATCTTTATTTTATTTTATTTTATTTTTTTAAATATTATAAATGGTATTTAAAAATTTTAAATATTTTTGAGGATCTAATTAAAAGATCTAATAAAATAGAAAATAAATGTTTTTGAAGGTTATTAAAACTTTTTTTCTTATCATATTGAGTATTAATCATAATACTCCTTCACATTCCTTAATATCTCTCTCCTGTCCAAACAATCCAACAGGTTATATTACCAGTTCAACAAATTGATTGTGCTGCCGGAGAGATCAATCGGAAAAAAAAGTTCAAGTATTTCATGAGAAATCAATGTAGCTCTGGTAAACTGAAAAATGTTGAGAATACTTTAAATCTGTATCATAAAATGATTGAGATAAAGTTTCTGTTGTCTATTGAGGACTTTACAGTATTGTTAGGAGAAATGGTGAAGATGGGTCATTATACTACTGTGATTTCTTTGATTAAACACATGGAAACCATAGGAATCAGAGTGGATGTCTATACTCTCAATATTTTATTCAACTGCTTATGTCATTTCAAGCATACAGCTCTGGGGTTTTCAATTAATTGTAATGAAAATATGATATTTTATTTATTTCACAAGATTCCTAAACTTTTTGGTCCTTTATCTCAAGTTCTAGAACTTATAAAATTTAATAATTGATGAATTTTATAATATGAATGAGCATCATATTAGAGTTAATTATACTTAACCAGAGTTAATTGTTATTAACTAGAATAGTTACATTTACTTAGTAGTTAACCTTCTTATTCAGTAAAGTAGTTATAATTAACTCTAATACATCATATTAACTGTAATGAAAATATGATAATGTATTTAATTTTCCTGTGGAATTTTCATTTCATTATTTTTACCTATTTAGGTGCATGAAGTGCTCCCCATGCAAGATCTATAAAATGAGGTCACATATTTGTTTGCTTAATTTCTCCTAGACTCTCAAAGTTGCTACCACTAGAATTCTATTCACTCTTCATGGCTCTTTGTCACCCTTTCTATGCTCTCGTCCATAAGCCACTATTTTCTCCATACAAAGTGTCAGATACTCGCAGAACTAACCTCCGCAAACATGAATATTGCAATGCTTTCCACAATAAAACTCTTTTTACAATACTTATGAAGCATAATATCCATCTTTCTGAGCACAAAAACCTCAAGGTAGGGTTTTTTCTCGACAGATAAGATGTGGTACTCCATTGTACAACCCAAAATTAGTTCTAAAAAAAAGAGAAAAAGGCAAAGAAAACATCATAAATTAAAGAGGAAACCCATACATTAAATTTTCTGTGCTCAGAAATATGGATATTATGCTTCATAAGTATTGTAAAGATGGTTTTATTGTGGAAAGCATTGGAATATTCATGTTTTGCTTTGAGGTTAGTTTTGCGAGTATTGAGACTTTGTATGGAGAAAATAGTGGCTTATGGACGAGACTAGCTATAGAAAGGGTGACAGAGAGACATGGAGAGTGAATAGAGTTCTAGTGGTAGCAACTTTGAGAGTCTAGGAGAAATTAAGCAAAAAAATATATGACCCATTTTATAGATCTTGCAGGGAGCACATTCATGCACCTAAATAGGTAAAAGCAATTAAATAAATATTCACCACATGAAAATTAAATATATTATCATATTTTCATTACAGTTAATATGATGCTCATTCATATTATAAAATTCATCAATTATTAAATTTTTGTAAGTTCTACAACTTGGGATAAAGGACCAAAAATTTCGGGAAATGATTAAAGTATCATATGGTTCAAGCAGCATAGTATCTGACATGGAAAAGATGGGTTATGGGCCCAATCTTCGCACCTATGGGATACTAGTCAATGGATTCTGCAAGATTGATGATACAAGAGAAGCTATAAACTATCCAAGGAGGATAGAAGGAAATGTCGTGATTTGCAGCGCAGTTATTGATAGTTTTTGCAAAGATAGATTGGTAGATAAGGCTTTGAACTTATACTCTGAGATGGGCATCAAACGTATTCAAACTGATGTTGTCACTTATAATTGCTTACTTAAAGGTCTTTGTGATTTTTGGAGACGGAAGGAGGCTAATGTGCTATTAAACAAGATGATGCACCAGGGAATCATGCCAGATGTGCAAACCTTAAATGTATTGTTGGATGCATATTGTGAAGAGGGAATGATTACTAAAGCTAAAGGTGTAATGGGTAAGATGATTAGAACAGGACAGAAGCCCACTGTTGTCTCCAATAATTCATTGATTGATGGCTATTGTCTGCAGAACCAAATGGACAAATCCATGGAAGTGTAACTTGGATCTTGATATAGTGGTCTACAATATTATGCTTGATGGGTACACTGCAGTTCTGGAAAACTGGATTCTGCAAGAGAAATGTGTTCTTCTTTTGCTGCTAAAGGATTTCATTGTGATGCTTATGCTTATAACATAATGATCAAATTAAGGGCTTTGCCAAGAAGGACTACTGGATGACGCTGAAGAGCTGCTGCAGAATATGGAAGGGAATGGCTGCCTGCCTAATAGCTGGGAGCTGCACTTACAATATCTTTGTCCAAGGTTTGCTGAGAAAAGAAGAGACATCAAGGTCAATGAAATATCTGTTCGATAAAGGTTTTTCAGCAGATGCGTCTACCATGACCTTGTTTGTGAATTTGATATCCACTAATCAAGCAGATAAGGTATTCCAAGAATTGCTTCAAAAGTTTCTTGCACACTAGCCCTTTATGTTTCGCCATCAGGTGCAACTATGTCCTTGATGTTTTACTATTTTATTCTGTGAGAATTTTGTGTTTCTTATGACTGAGGTCACTGAACTATAGTTAGCAATGTAATTGTATTTTCACTATTTTGTCATGCAAATATAAGTAGTTCATATGTTAATATTAATAAGTAATTTTTTTTTTTTTATAGAATCCAAAAATCAGTGTCTACCCTCAATCTTTGGATGGAGCTCGACTTACTAAACCTGGGGTGAGTCATCCCTGTTAACATCAATAGGCTGTAGCTTTGTGTGAGAAAGTATTTTGAAACTCCCATTTTGTCAATAAGAGGCCTCAAACACANTTTTGTCAATGAGAGGCCTCAAACACAAGACCTTCTTCTTGCGATGAGAGACTTGTAACCAACTAACCTACATCTTAGTTAGCACATCAATAAGTAATTTAGGCCTTGTATTCATTTGTTTTCAAATAAGAAAGCATAATTGTTGAGCAATAAACTAGGAATCTTCTGAGTTTTAGCCATATGAGGAAATATATTGCAAAGTTGAATGTATATATCTAAGTAGTCATTAATAGGCTGGTTCAAAAAGCCCAATTTTTTAAATGGGAATCAAAATTGAAGCTTTAACTTAGTTTTATACAAGTCAATCCTAAATTTTAAACAAATTAAGTTCAAAATTAACAATGTTGTCATATAAAACTAGGAACTATTTTTTCTTATTTTAAAATAAAAAATATTTTATTCAATGAAAATAAAAATCTCATTCTAATCTCAACAATTTCAAAATAAGTTTAGGTTCTTTTAATTTTTTAAAGGAGGTTTCTTAGATACTTTTAGTATTTATGTAGTATGTCATACTACATAAGAATAATTAATAAATGAATGACATGTGTACAAATTAACTATTTTTAAATTTATTTAAAAAATTAAATAAATTATATTTTATATATAATAAAATATAAAAACTATGTATGCTTGACACGTCAGTGTAGTATAACATACTTACGTACTATCATAGAATCCCCGTTTTTTAAAACATTAAAAAAAAAAATATAAACCTAAGTTGGACTATCATTTTGCCAGCTTGAACAAATTCGAGCCAGCCCACGTTGGCCCTCCAAAGTGCTTGGTGTGAACTAGGCCAAGCCAATGACCCAATTTGACACCTCTCTAAGAAACCAACTCTCTTAGAAGCATAAATTGTTAAGTGAATGCACAAGAATATTCTTAATATCTAACATGCTCCTATCACTTGGTCAAACGAATTCTGATACTATGTCAAAAAGTAATTTGGTATAGGCACAATAATAATTTTTATATCTAACACATAACACGTATCTCAATGGAAAAACACCCCAAGAAGTCTAGTGTTTTTTTTTTTTTTAATCTTTTGGACCTACGAATGAAGCCTACGGTTGAAAAATGTGAAGTAGAGATGAAGTGGCTGATGACCAATTTCAGCAAAAACAAACCCATTAGTTGCTTGGTGGCAGGAAGAACAATCTTCTTGCTAAATGGCACATGTTCAAGCATTAGTGACTCCAATTTCTGTGAGAGGAAAATTGCCTTTTAGGCTACCCTTCAAGGTTATTGTTATTGTTAGTGTGCTCCACTATTGTCCTGGGGACCCAAGTGCCTCCTTTTCTCTAAAAGAAAAAGAAAAAAAAAAATTAGAAAAGAAGAGTAGCTGACGACCAAAAAACCAAAGCAAAAAAACCAAAACGAAAAAAATAAAATTGAAGTACTAGTCCTTTTAGGATTGGAATCATTGCGAGGGGAAAATAAGGGAAAAGAAAATGGATAAGACTGTATGGTTGGTTTACAGTGTAGAGGTATTAATCACAACCTCAATTTATTGAAGATGTGGAAATATAGGAAAATTAGGGAACCCCTCAAGGAGTGTGGCTAGCGAGGAGTCTCAAACTAGAAACTCCTTCATATATTGCAGGAGATGGTAAAATAATACACTTGCAGAAGAGCACTATACACACTACAAAAATTTGGCTTTCCATTCTACTCAAAACACAACAATTTTGACCCTGCTGCAGGGTTCAGTTTTCCAAACTCACAATTGAATATAAATCTATTCTGAAGTTACAAGAAGTCAAAGAATGAATGAACTGGGGATGCATTCACCTAAAAGCTGACCGCGAAAACCCTGCGTTACTCAGTTACCCTATAAATCTAGGTTGCTAACTGCTGAAAAAACCAGGACCAGCCCGGGAAAGAAGCTCCTTGCCAGCATCTTTACCCATCTTAATCATATCATCAAAAGCATATGGACCTACCCTGGATGTCTCAAGCACTGCATCGATATAGGAAATAAAAGGCAATCTTAATGAATTGTTACCAATAATGAAGGACTAGAAGTAGATGCAATCCATTTGAATAATCTATGACAAAGAAGTTCATACCGCGGGTTCCATCAGGAGAAGCCACTAATCCTCTAAACAAGCAATTGCCATCCTCATTTCTACAAGCATACCCTGCAATAGGAGTACGGCAAGATCCATCCAAGGTCTCAAGGAAGGCCCTTTCGCAAGCAACTGCCAGTCTTGTTTCTTCATGATTAAGCGAAGCAAGGTACTCTGCCTGCATAAGTTAGCCAACCAAAGAAAAGTGCAAATCTTAAGAAAATTAGCATGAGTTAAATTCCGGGGTGAAAGTACTACTCGGCTGCAAGCTCAACCAAAATTGCCAGCAGAGGGTTCTGAAGATGAACCTGTGCACATCTTGCCTACATCTATATTTCACTTATAAAAAATAAGAAAATATGAAACTTAAACTAGCAAATATGCAGTTCAACTGTCCTTTTTTTTTTTTGGTCAACAGGCAGTCCAACTGTCCAAGTATCAAATATTCAAATACAAAATTTGTTCTCCTTCAATTGGAAACCTCTCACAAAAGTCAACCTCAATATAGAATAATTGCACAAGTGTTCAAGGCTCTCTCTCTCTCTCTCTCTCTCTCCAAAAGCAATATATTTCATCTTTCCAAGACTCTTTGCATCACAATACAATGTATAAAGTTCTGCAGTTTTCATTTTTGTAGCAACTAATTTGAGCTGTTTTCTAGTGCATCGAAATCTAAACCAGCTTATACATACTTTGTCAGTAATTGAGTCAAATGCACAAATTTCTACTTCCACAAGGTATTTCACAATGGTTTGTGGCCACAGACCTCAAGTGTACTCATAAGGTATGATACACTGGCCATCAAAATGATATAATAATACATAATTAATAAAATCTTCTAACAAGTCTGTTAAGAATATGGAATATAATTAGCAACTAACCATTTTATCATCATCACTTCTACAGGCTATTCCAATTGCACCTTGGGCAACAGCTGGAAGCATATCATCAATTGACAGGGTTGAAGTCACATTTTCTGTCATGTTCAACCGTTTTAGTCCAGCTAATGCCAATAGTGTAGCTTGGACAACCCCCTCGCTTAGTTTTCTCAACCGTGTTTGGACATTACCACGAAAATTCTCCTGCACCTGAGTTTGAAATTATTGGGTTATATTCAGAATCTCAAAGAATTCAGTAGTCCGGAAAACTACTAAAACATTGCAAACGAAGTAAATATAAGCACAATTAAATAATTGAGACAGAAAAAAACAATGTTTGAAGATAGCCAATGGCATTCTCCTTGTCTCCCAAATAAAGGCAAACAATATTTTCAACCATGTTTTTCCTCCAGTTTCTTCCCTTCCACTAATTGATATACTGTGTAATAGGGTTCATGGCTCCTACGAGTATGGTACATGGTAGCAGGCACAGGCCAAACCAGACAGATTGAGGAGCATAAACCATATAACGAAGATTCCTTGCACTTAAATAGGCCAGTTCAACTGCTTAAGACTTATCCAGTAGAATGAAAAAAGAGATTACTTATAAAAAAAATCAAATAAAATTGAAAGAAAACACAGATAGCCATTCACATTGACAATTCATGTTAAAGAGAGTACAAAAAAAAAACACACACACACACACACATTGGAAATTGAAAAGCATGGCTTTTGTCAAATTATATGAACATATATCAGAAGCTCCTAATATTTAAAGAATTGAGGAGCAACACACTTGTTTTCCTCATTAAGCAGAGAACCCATATGATCATCATCGAAAGATCTGTAGTCCTGATCATCTTCCTCTTTTTATTTCATTCCCCTTCATTAAAAAAGTATTGAGCACTAGAAGTTGAACTGTTGCCCTCTCTGCACTAGAACTTGTAACTCTTTCACTGCATCTTTCTTTTCATGCTCTTTTTATATTTATATATATATTATATGGCTGGTTTTCAGAATATTCAACTGCTTTAAGCCAAAAAATATGGTGAGGAATGTATATTAGAATATTTTAAACCCTAAATTATAAATCTGCAGTCCTGGGGTGGAGCCATATTGGTGTCATTTTGCAGATAAAGCCAGGCGTGCCCCTTTTTCACCTAGCTTAGATCTTCTTTCTTTTGGCTAACAAGATACAAGAAACAGAAACATAGACAAAACAGATAGACAACAGAAAACAAGATAAAACACCAGAAAGGAAGGCCCAAGAGGAAACCACATAAGCTACAGTGGTCCTGGGCAGCTATCACTGTTGAGGATCCAATCACAGGACACTGCCCTCTTCTAGATGCCTTAGCTAGCCAGTCAGTCGCTGTGTTTGCTAATTGCTGAACAGTGAATAAAAGACACCGAAACATTGCTGGAATGATTTAAGATGACTCCAATCACCTCTATCAAGGGAGAGAATGAGGACAGTTCTCCCTAATTGTATTTCCCAGTAGCAGAGTGACTTTGTCCTGGAAGGTAGATCCAAGACAACATCTTAATTGCACATTAGGCCTTTCATTACTTAAAATTAAAAAAGCAGGGCAAGAAGGTGAAAGTAGCTGCTAAGGCTGACATGAACAAAGCCTATGATAGGTTAGAATGGATATTCATTTACAAGGTCATGGAGAAAATGGGATTTGACTATGCAATGCGTGACTTCAGTCCACTACTCTATTTCTTTAAGTGGCGAATGCAGGCTCTTTCTTCCCTTCAAAGGGACTGCGACAAGGTGACTCATGATCCCCCTACTTGTTCATCATAGCTGCAGAGGTTCTACCGAAGATTATCAGTAAGTCAGAAATTGAGAGCAGAATCAAAGGCATAAAGCTAGCTAGAGCTTGCCCCTCCCTCTCACTTATTCTTTGCCGATGACTCACAAAGCTGCACTAACCCTGGTGTTTGGTACTAGTTATACACTTGCTTGGGAATCCTTACTTTTCTGGGAATAAGATTCCCAGAAATGAGATTACTAGGAAAGTTTATATTGCCATGTTTGGTTATCACTTAATTTTCCTGGGAATGTTTAGTCAATTAAATTGTTAAAATAAATGAAGATGGAGACTTTATTTTCAATGTTATCCAAATAGGGTCCTAGTGTTGAGAGGCTAGAAAAGAACTAGTCATAGGAAACCCGAGTTGCTATATTAACTCTGAAATCAGAAAAGCAGAGCTCCTGATAGAGATGAAGTTAAAGGTGAAGTTGATATGCTTGTTATTCTTAACTAGTTCGATCCTCCTCCTTATGAGCCCTTGCATTAAATGGTGTGAAAGTTCAAGACCAAGCCCCTCACCTTGGCCCAAGCAATTTCACGCCCTTCTGTACATGAACTTGAGCAGCGCACACCTCCAACTCAGTATGGCAATTCGCAACACCAGTCAAACATTGCTGGGTCCCAAACTCAATCTATTATGTGAATTGCTTTTTTCCTAGAGATTATTTTTGCTAACCCTTGCTGGTGACGGTGGAATTATTGGTCCACAATCAAAGCTCGTGGGTCGTGGCGATTCGCGGTGCTTCACTGCATTTCAATGGCCTCCGAGACTAAAACTCCACTGCTTTTAGATATCGTACACGGCGCAATCGATTTCAAGGGCCGCTGTGTCTTAAGGTCCCGCTCCGGCCTCCGCACCTCCGTCCCTCTCACTCTCTGAAGATGAAATATGATGTGGAGGCTCAGCGCTGAGCGTTGCGAGCCCAGCGCTGAGCGTTGCGAGCCCAGCGCTGAGCGTTGCGAGCCCAGCGCTGAGCGCTGAGCGCTGGGAGCCTCCATGTCCAGGAAAGTGTCATTCCCACCTGAAGAGGTGGGTATGTTTTTTTCCATCATCAGTGCAAATTTCCATTCTCGGGTATCTTCTATGCCTGGGAATATTTTTTTATCACTTCTACCAAACATGGGAAGTTTTTATTCCCATATCACTTTCCCAGAAATGTTAAAAGATTACAGCTACCAAACACCACCTAAAGCCTGCCTGGATGAGTTCTCATGAGCCTCGGGTCAATTGGTGAGGCTGCAAAAATCATCCCTTTTCTTCAGCAGTAATGCAAGTACAGAAACTGTGGAATCTATCTCAATCATAACGGGCATTGCTTTTGTAGAAAACCCAGAAAATCACCTCGGTTTTCCAACAGTGTGGGGCAGGTTAAAAGTTCAGGCATTAGGATATGTGAAAAGTAAAATTACTATGAAACTCCAGGGAAGGAAGCAAAAATTTCTCTCACAAGCAGGCAGGTAAGTCCTTATTAAAGTTGTGGCTATGTCCAACCCCAATTATACCATGACTTGTTTCAAATTGCCCAAGGCTCTTTGCAATGACTGAGAAGCAACAATTTCCCATTTCTGGCGGGGCCAAACAGAGAGTGAAAGGTGCATTCATTGGAAGTCTTGGCAAGAGCTTTGCAAACCCAAAGCACTGGGGGGCATGGGCTTTCAATGTCTCAAAAATTTTAACAGAGCTTTATTGGCAAAGCGGGCCTGGCGACTAGTAAACTCTGCCAAGGCATTGTGGGCAAAAATTCTGAAAGCAAGATAATTCCAGAACTCATCATTGATGCATGCTAAAAAAGGAAGTTGACCCTCTTGGGGATGGGCAAGCTGTTAGAAGGGAAGGAAGTGCTTAGCTGTTGAACAGGATGGCAAGTTTCAACAGGGACAGCAGTTCACAGATGGGTAAGAGGATTCCTTATCTACCTAGTCAATAATTAGAAACCCCTGCCCCAAGCTTTGATAAGTTGGTGCAATGGGTATCAGAGATTATTGATCCTGTGACTAGAGATCTTTGGACCTTGAAACAATAGAACAATGGCTCTCACCCTTAGAGAAAAGAGCTACCAAAAATGTCCTCATCCATCATCACCTCTCTGAAGACAAACTCATATGGTTGGGAACAAGAAATGGACTGTATACAGTTAAGTCTGGCTATATGTTTCTGCAGCACAAAGAAGAACTAGAGACAGGAACAAGTTCATCTTCAAGGCCTGCTGCCCATTCATGGTTGAAAAATGAAATCTGGAGCAGTTCAAGATTTTCAAGCTGCAAATCAGTCAAACAACTCTCAACCACCGCAGTAAAATACCCAAGCTAATCATTGACAACCCCTACAATTCCAAGCTGTGCTCAAGGTGAATGTAGATGCTTCTTTCAAGGAAGGCCTGGGCGTAATGGGTGGGAGTTATTGTGCAAGATAATCAAGGAAAGCTGGTGCATGGTATAGAAAAGCAATGCAAAGTTCATTCTCCTTTGGCAGCAGAAGGTCAAGCCTTGCTTACTGGAGTCAAGTTAGCAGAAGCTTGGCCTTACTTACAGCACATTGTGGAATCAGATTCAAAGGAATAAATAGAAGCACATATTTCTTTTTGCTTAGATTAAAATGTCTCATCTAGTTCATAAAAAGAACATCAGCCCCATTTCTTTCCACCTTTCATGTTTTAAAATTGATATATATTTAGACGTTAGCATATGCAATATAACAATGAGAAAGGCACAAAATATATAACAACATTCACATACAAGAAAGGGGGGAAACAACAGAATGTGGATATCCCAAAACCAATTCATGATTGGATATAATAATGTAAACTCCCATCACATCCTCTTGTCCAGTTGAGGAAATACGTTCATTGTTGAGGTTATTCACTAAAGCCAATTTAGTAAGAAAGCATGGAAATGATGATTTATAGTTTTGAGCTGTAAGGTTGATGACTTAAAGAAGAGCCAAGAAAAGATCAATGTCTTAAAGACAAAGTACTGAGTGTGATATGACTAAAGAACATTGTAGAGTGGAAAAAGCACAAAGGCACCAACTTACATTTAGAGATGGATATCTGTGGAGAATCTGTGACTTTCGTCTAAGTGAAGCAGTACCCACAACACTTCCAGAGGGGAGATCAGCTAGTGAAGCTGCACTCAAGGAAATAAATGCATCTCTGACGTCCTCACGCGGAAGGTTGCAAGGTATAATAGTTTTATCAGGTAAGTAAGTAGGAACATCTTTCATTGAGTGGACAGCAATATCAATGTCACTGTTTATGAGTGCCTCATCTATTTCTTTAGTGAACAAGCCCTTCCCACCTATGTCTGCAAGTGGCTGTGATAGTATTTTGTCACCTGTTGTTTTTATTATTACAATCTGAATAGCCCCCTCTTCAGCTAGCTCTGGATGTGTTGCCACAAGCTTGTCTCTGGTCTCATATGCCTGAGCAAGAGCTAGTGGACTGCTCTACATATAAACTAAATATTAATAATCCAAGAGAGAGTACAGATCCAAAACAATATATCAAATTAATTATGGAAGTATGCATAATCACCGAAAAAGTAATCGCGTGGTAAGAAATACATATAACTCAATTTCATTATAGAAAAAGAAATAGATTTGATTGGTTTTGTTTCAATTAATTAATTCCCAACCAAAAAATATCTCTAAAAAGGTATGAAGTCAACTAAAAGTCTCAAACCAAGAGGATTAGAAGCATTAAATCCACAACTTCATTTGTCCTTTCAGTTTTTTCCTTTTCTGGAGGGTGATGAGCAATAGGGAGATTTGCAATAGTAACATGCAATACACAAAATAGGCAGGCAGCATACTACAATCAAATATCTGCTCTAGTGAAATGACCGGATCTGGGTCCCTGCTCTAGTATATATCTTCATGGAAATCTAAATTAGAACTTACATCTTGCATGACATCAAAAGGAAGAGAAAGAAAATAACACATTAATAAGAGAATAAGAAAATCCTCCTAAATAATTAATCCACAGAAAAAGTAAAACAGATTGATGAAGTAAAGCCTTTCAATCTCTACAAATATCTATTTGTAGAAACCTCAAAAGACACCGTTAACACAACCCAGGAAAAACAATTTTACCTCAAATTTTTCCCTACTGCTTAAAAATTATGGCGCTGAACTCAGAACCAAAAACACGAAAAAGACTGCAAACGTCGCAGCACATCTTCAAATTGTACTTTTCCAAAAGTAGAAAACTAAAAAATGAGCTCAAACATCAACTTTACAAGCTTCTAGAGATCCCACCAGTTTAAATTGGATATTCAGGACCATATATTTTGTTGTTTTCACGGATAAACGACCTGTTATTAGTACATTACAATCATTAATAGAGTTTGATCCCAATTAAAAGAATTTAAAACCAAAAATAGATGTACCACCGCACCCAGCAGCCAACCATAATATACCTCTATCCTAGTATAGGAACAAAGCCCTCAAGCCGTTTGTGAATTATGAGGAAAAGATGTTACAATCTTCACACATTTATGGTTATCCTTAGGAATAATCCCACAAAAACAAGACCAACAAAATCAAAATCTCTAACCCGAAAATTTGGCTAACCCCATTTCAAATTAATACTCAAAAAGACCAATACTTTACACAATTAAGCAAAAGTTGAAGCATTAATGCCGTTATGAACAAACCCAGAAGGGAAAAATAATACCTTCCTCTAGTACCAATTCTGAGGAGTGCGACCTTAGTCTCCTGGGTCTGTTGCTCAACAGCAATAGAAGCTTTTGTGATCCCAATGCCAAGTTTTCTGCGACAATTGGGGAAAGTTGCAGAAGTGTTTAGAGATGGCAAAGCTAACCCAAGAACTGAAACCGACCCTCCATTCCAGAGGTTAGAGGGAGCAGAAGGACTAGGCAGGAGGGCCATGATCGTGAATGCAGAACAAGATAGGATCGCCGAGCAAGAGCAAGACGAGAGAAAGTGAAGTGCCGAAACCAAGTCCGATGATATGGTCTCCAAGATAACGATATAATCCTTATATATATACTCTGTTTGTATGCTGTTCCGTCTAAAGGATAAAACTTGGATTCTTCAATTTTTGACTGTTTTATTTTATGACCCAACGGCAACGTTAGAACAGTAGTATCTTCTATCTTGGGTAGAAAGTCGAGTAATTCAATTGAGACTAGTTAGTAGTTACTATGCTGCTACTTTATGTTTTTAAGTTTGAAAATTTAGCTTTAATCTCTTTAATGATAAAAATATTTTAAGCTGACAAGGCAATATACACATAAATTTAATCAAATCCTTATAAATTTTTAAAATATAGTAAGAATTTCAATAAAAAAAAATATTGTAAAAAAAAAGTAAGAGTTATACAAAAGAATTTAAGTGGGATCATTTGGCAAAAAATAAGGATGCTCATATTTTTAGGTAAAAAAATGTAAAAAGTGAGAGTTATACAAAAAAGTTTAAATGAGATCATTTTTGGGTAATTAAAGTCTATGTTGATGAACCTTAGGGATTGATCTAGTAGCATGCAATAAGTTTATATTTAATCGATAATAGGAGTGCGCCCTTTATATTATCTATAAACTTAATTTTAACACATTAAAATTAACTTGAGAATAATATTACATTGATTCAATACTAACTTGTATGATATACCTCCATTAGACTAATTTAATGTGATTCAAGGTCTAAGGTGTTTTAAATTTTGCATTCAATCCCAAATCAAGTGGATACTGAAACTTAAATCTACTTACAAACACAAAAAAAATTTAAAGGCATCATTCTATATTGTTACATGTATGTCACATGACATGAGCACAAACCATTAATTTTTAGATAGAGTTAGATCCCAAAATCAATTTATTTATTTTATGAAAGTTAAAGAACTAAATAATGCCGTTTAAAAATAAAAGACTAAAAACATTTATATTGCTAAAATATAGAGACTATGCAATTAGGCATAAAAATTAATATTTTTTGAGAAAAAAATATAAAAGAAAATAAAATAGGGTTTCAAACCCTCTATTTCTCTCTCGCGAGAAAGCTCAGAAAGGGTTTAGCGACCACCGTTGTCGCTGAGTTCCCGAACAGCACTTCTTAACCCAAATTGGAGCTCCGTCTCTCACCAAACGACCCATCTCACTTCGAATTCCTCCCATCCTCACAAGTCAGTAAGTCACAAGTACTGAGCTTCGAAGCTCTGTGTCTCTGTTCCTTCATTCGCAGCAAACCATGTTGGAAATAAAAACAGCCAAGACGCGAAGGGGTAAACGGGAGCTTGAGAAACGCGCTCCAAAACTGGTGGGTACCACAAAGCTTTATTCTTTTTTCCCGCTGTTTGCTTCCCCAGAAAATAATCCCTGCTGTAAACTTTATCGGGAAAATATTACGAACTTCTTTACCCATTAGATATATGATTTATATTTATAAATAATTTGTTTGTTGGGTATAATCTAATTTATACTGTTTGTATTTTTCAGGCTGAATCTGGGAAGAAAACGCTTATATTACATGGGACAAAGACTAGTGGTGTATTGAATGCTGTTCTGACAGAAATTTATCACCTTAAGAAGGGTAGTGCTATAAAATATAGCCGCAAGAATGAGAATATTAAGCCATTTGAAGCTGGTGGTGAAGCTTCCTTGGAATTCTTTTCTCTTAAAACTGATTGCAGCATCTTTGTGGTTAGCCTAAAGCCCTTCTTGTCCTATTTACTCTATGGCTTTATTACTTGCTCGTGATATTGCTTTGTTTTGTATGATAGATGTAGAAAATAATACATTGGAGCTAGCTAGTAGTAGCAATGTAGCATGTGTGGGTGATAGTTCTATTTCATGTGCTTTTGTTGTTAATATTGACAATGTCACAAATAGACTATTGGAATGATGTTTTTCTGGTAAAAAGTGAGGGGAAAAAATATACGGGTTTGTAATCTTTTATTGTTTTTCTAATGATGTTAGGTTTTATTCTATGATTTGTCAAGCTATTGATTTGGAGTAGTTTGTTTCTTTCAGGCTGGATATTCATTTCAGTTTTCTCCAACCCTGAGAGAATTAAATCTATCTACACGTGTTTGAATTCATGCATTAAATGTTACGATGCCAGGATTGGCCTAAGCAATTGAAGGTTTATATGACCTGTATATGCAATAAGAAAAGGAAAGACCATGTTCAAGGACATCTTTATTTTCTTCGGATTCACTAATAGTTTAGTTACTTGTATCTCAATAATGCTAGGCTGAGTGTTTTTGTCAAAATTATAGACTTTGACAAGATCTGTTTCTATTAGCAGTTGGAATTAAATTGTAGAAGTTCGTTCCCTCTTCTTTTTTAAACATTGAGCTCCTCATATCATATTAGGAATCCTGAAGTTAAAATGTTGCCTTGATTTTCTATATCCATTCAGTTAGTGAAGCATTTTCTTAATGCTTTTCTGCTCCTTTTGTTTTTCAGTATGGTTCACACTCAAAGAAGCGACCAGATAACCTTATTATAGGGAGAACTTATGATTACCATATCTATGATCTAGTAGAAGTTGGAGTTGAAAACTTTAAATCCATGAAGTCATTTACTTATGATAAGAAATTAGCTCCAAGGGAAGGGTCAAAGCCTTTCATTACTTTTGTTGGAGAAGGATTTGAGACTGTTGAAGAACTAAAACATTTGAAGGAAGTTTTACTCGATCTTCTGCGTGGAGAGGTACATCTTTGCATCTCGTAGTCTTGTATGTCTGTTTATTTTGTGTTGGAATTATATTAACAAAAGGATTGACTTATGCAGGTTGTGGAGAACTTAAATCTTGCTGGAGTGGACCATGTGTATGTATGTACTGCCGTATCGTCTAATAGAGTCTTCCTTGCACATTGTGCATTGCAGCTGAAAAAGTCAGGCACCACTGTGCCAAGAATGGAATTGGTAGAAATTGGCCCTTCCATGGATTTGGTAGTTCGCCGGCATCGTCTTCCAAATGACAGTTTAAGGAAGGAAGCCATGAAAACTTCAATCGAGAAGCCAAAGAAAAAGGTTGATGAAATAACTTACTTCAACTTCTCTACTTTCTTCATTAATGTGAAATGAAGTTATATGTTTAATATTCTTTGTAATTTCTTTGTTTCTTGCAGGAGAAGAATGTTAAAAAGGATGTACTGCAGGGCAAGATTGGAAATATTTATATTCCAGATCAAAAGGTAAGAAAGAATTATTTAAATAGTCCTTGTTCATTGCATCAACTAAGTCCTTTTTTCCTCTTACCTGTCACTAAAAGTACACAGTCTCTATTTTGTTTCTTTCTGGTATAAAATTTCTTCTTCCATCAAAGAGAATTCTTTTTCTTTTGAATATCTGTTCTTCTCTCCCAGCTTCTTTCGGACATGGCCTTCATGATTTTGGCTACTGAGTTTCTTATAAGCTGCTGTCCATGTTCACTTCAGTAAAGGATATCTAACTAGTTATAACAATTCATGATTGTTTAGATTGGAGAAATGGCTTTACCAAATAAAGCGAAAGGAGTGAAGAGGGAGCGCCGACAAGCCAAGATGAAAAATGAGGGTGATGAACATGCAGCAAAAAGGAAGAAGGAAGATTCTCAGTAGATATACATTGTAATGTATGTGTTGCTGTTCGCTTTCTCTTTGGCATTGTGAGTCATGCTGTCTGAGTACGCATACTGTCTTTTCTCGCCATCAGTTTTGCTTTTGGGTGATCCAGCTAGATCAGGCCAACACCTAACAGCAAAAGAAGTTCCAGATGGCATGAATTTTGTTTATTTTCCCACTTTGGTAAAATTTTGCCTTTTTTTTTAGTCATTTTGGTATAATTTTTGCTTCTAAACTACCACACATCGGAAGAACCTTTCATTTTGTTCCGTGAATTGAATCCTTTTACTCCAACTTTTATTATATTCATTTTTGTATTATGAAATAGATATCTTTTATGTTAATGAGAAAATGTGGATTACCACAATTTAGTGTTGAAATCATCTGCTAGAAATCCTAACAGAGCAATTTTATTCAGGAACTTATTCAATAATACATGTTCAAATTTTCCAGCATATACACTAATTGTGTTTTGTTCTACTTACAAAGAGCATTTGAGGGCCAAAATAGTAGTAGAAATTAAGCACTGATAAAACAACTTCAGTCGTCTTTGTAACTTGGTAAGACATGATGGCTTCCATAGAACCTTGAATAAATGTGAACTTTCAGAATTCTTAAGTTTTAAGCTGCATATGATTATTTTATAACGTCAACAAGAAAAATTCAATTAAACCTAACCATCTTGTGATGACATGAAATTTCCTTGATAATGTTTAAACTCCTCATCCAATTCACATCCATCATGAGCCTCACCTCACTTCATTCTTAGGGAACTCGAGGTACAAGAATTCCCTTGTTTCACAAGCAACACAACATTAGATTAGGCCCCTCTTCATCTACTGTCTGCTCCATGTGTATGTTAGATAATGAAGACTGCCACAATGTTGGTTGCATCTCAAATTGAGAAAAGACGGGGACAAAAAAACGAAGTTGTCACAATTTTACCTGCTTGACTGCTGTTATTACTTGTTACAATAGCGTTTGAAATGCATATGGCTGTCTATAACTTAGGGGCATAGACTTCAAACTTATTTTTAAATTTGTTCAAACAATCGCTCTTGGTTCAATTTGATTGTGAGTGCTGAAAAATAATTTCATTGTTGGATATGAACAATTTTCGACATACCCTTCAAACAAGTTGATGATAAGCTTTTAATAGTCTCGAGGAGTTGATAAGGTGTTAAAAACTCTAGTAATTGAATTGAGAAAGATGGAATCCTGACTATATTCAAATGTCAACCTTGATGCACGATGCCAAGAGAAGCAAGGTATTTAGTTCTAGATTATTGTGAGCTCATGCCAAGAGACATGAAATATCCTCATATATCTAGATTCTATAGGCAATTTGTATTTCCAAAATGTTCACTAAGCTAGCTAACCAAATAAAACAACAAAGGAATACACATTTTCCAAATTAAGCACCCTGGCCTGTGGCGCTGCCATTGCTTCTAAATAATGATCATAACTCAAAAACAACGTAAGTTCATAGCCATATTCTTAGCACTACATAGTCATATTCTTTTAAGTGGCATAATTCCAAACCAGAAAAAAGAAAAAAAACTCTCATTCTAAAAAATCAAGAAGCTGAATCAGTCAGTATCCACAGTATTAACAATTACAAGCGAGACCATTTGAGTATCATGATAGTAATGACACTTTCCAAATTGAAGCACAATTTGTGAGGTTTTCGAAAATTAGCACTCTCTTCTAAAATTCAATACAACAGTTGCTAAGTATAGAGGTGTATGAACATGGATTTTTTATGCAACAAAAGACACTTGAGTACCAATGAAAGAATAAGGTAAATCAATCAACAGTATGCCTTAAATCAATCAAGCATTCTGCCCAGACATTGATGCAACATAAGCTCATGGGCTTCCAGAATCAAGAGTAATGTCCTGAAAAACCTGCAACCTTTTTCTGCTTGTTAATTTCTTTTCCCCAGACACTGAATCCTGATCCTTTGCCAGCATCCTGTGGTCTTCAAAGTTTGAAGCCTTCTTTGGTGATGTTGTTGTACAGAAGTGATCTGCTGATTCTGGTGTCAGCTTCTGATTGAAACACAAAGAACGCCTCACAGTGGGATTCCTTGACAAAATGGAATTCCCCAATGAATTATGTCCATCTTTCAGGTCAAATGTTTCGAGCTTTTGGCTTAAATATTCAGTCTGTCTCTGCAAGCAAGGACTTTGATAGATTAAGTTTGAGTTCACATTTTCATCATTAAACTCTTCTTCACTATCCTGACCATCAAAATTTGTATATCTTTGACCGAGTAACTCCTCTTCTTCTTCTACCATGTCTGCCCAGCTCTTCTTTGCTGTTGCTTTTTCATTTGCTGACTTGAATTCATGGAGACCAATCAAATTGTCATTGATCATGTTATTGCCAAAATATTTGTTCACAGCAGAATTTGAAAGTGAGATATCAGAAGTCTGACTCTGTGTGTCAATGGTAGGCAATGAATCAAAACCCACTACTGCTGTGTCTTCATGCTTCATTAGGACAGAATCTCCCGGTATCCTCTCCCTCCTCCACTTGCCATTGGCAGGTGAAGGCAAATCAGTTTCTGAGTTTTGCAGCACGAATTCAAACTTGTCATTAAGAGGCTTAGATTTATGATTTGAACTGCCATCTCCCCAACTTTCACTTCTCTGATATCCATGATTGAAGCCCCATAAACTTCTTTTTGATCCTGTATATGAAACATTCAGATCCGTTCTTGCATGGGACTCATATATTCTCTCTCTGGAACTTACTTCAACTTTAGACGTCAAAGACCAATTTTCTTTCCTGGTTTTAACTAGATCAGACCTATTTCCACATGAGTTTTCGACAAAAGAACCTTTCTTCCATTCATCAGCAGACTTTGTTTGTGGAGAGTACCTCGGCATACACCTTGCAGCAAACATGCTGTCCTTATTCCCAAGGGAGTTTTGGCTAAAAGATTCTTTGCAGTCTTTATCTGTTGAAAGTGACTCTTTCTCAGCCAGCATCTCAGAGGCACGTTCAAAGGATTTAGCGAAAGAATCATCCATCTTTCTGTTTTTACAAGAAGCCCTTACTGCCTGAAGCAGAAATTTTGCTTCTGTAATCCTGTTCATAAGCATCAAGCAGATTGCCAAGTTGCACTGCTTGTTCTTATCAAGCTCAAAAGACAGTGCTTTTCTGGAGGAAAAAAAAAATGAAAAATTGTTTACCTTCTCTTTAAGGAAATATATAAAATATGAAATCAAGTTTAAATCTGTCTAAACACTCACCTATAATGTTCTTCAGCAGTCTCATAATCACCTTTCTGTAAGTAAGCCCATGCCAAGTTCCCCAGTATCCTACATTGATAGAGAGAACCAAAGTCATGCAAGTGTCCAAGGTCTATGAACTAAGAAAAATAAAAAATGAAAGAGCAGATTAAAATTCTACCTTGATATCTCTTGCTCAATAGTTATTTGAACCTTCTTCCCTTGAGATCTTGCTTGTTTTGTTCTCTTTCCAACAAAAGTTCCACCATCTTCAATTTGCTTTAATTTGTGCTCAAGCATGGCAATCTCTTCATCAATCCTTCCAGACCGCTGGAATAACATGAGGGTATTGTTAAAATGCCATTAAAGAAGCCCTTGGCAGTTAATTCAGCTGTACACCATGATTTGTGAAAACAAAAAAACAATCTTGTAATACTAACTAGAAGTAACTTGGAAGTATTTTCTGAACTAGGATTTCTAGATGTTCCTATTTCTGTGCAATGCATATACATTCATCCTTAACAATGCACATAAAAAGTGAGTTTCAGACCACGCAATTTGTGTTCTCCAAACTGAATCTTCTTGAGTACAAGTCCAGTGTGTCATTTAATCATTTTCCAGTAAAGTGCATTCCAAGATAATACCAGGGACATATTGATATGGTTCTTCCAATAAATCAGCTAGTAGACATAAAAATTTATCCAATATGGAATGGCCTCGGCATTCATTAAACTTTATTTGGTGACTTTACTGATGCTTTCTATGCATTAGAAAACATAAATCACCAATTCTATCTATAGAAGCATGCCATCTTAGTTGTATTTTCCTCTAATCAATTACATTTCACCTAGCTAAATTAGGCAATGATAATAAAGGGGCAAGAATTAGAAAAAGTTTCTGCTTTACCTTGTAGAGTTCAACTAAGATGTTGTCCAGAGATTCCTGAGAATCAGAAGGGCAGAGATGACGAAAAGATTTGATAGCTTCAATTGCTTCATCAGACCGATCCATTTGTTTCATGATTAAGGCCATGTCCTTCAAGGCACTTTCAACACGATCCCCAGCATTGATTGCAGCCCAGAACATGGAAATTGCCCTTCCTGGATCCTTGTCCACCAACTGTAATTGAAGAATTAAGATTCACAACAATGGCATATAACCCATGAAAGAAGAGAAATTGATAAAGGCATTCTAAAATTGGGTAATATAGAACTCGTAATAGAAATCCACAAACCCATAACAACTATGGCATATAATCCATGAAAGAATGGAAATTGATTGAAAGCAGTCCAAAGTTGGGTAATTTAGAATCAACCTATAATCGAAATGATAATCAAATTCAAAAATGCGATTGCAAAACAGTGTAAGCATCATACTTCAATTCAAACTCTTATCATATTTTTACTTCTTAGCTGAATTTAAGGTTAATCAGAACCCATCAAAAAAATGAAGTACTTATGTAAAAGTTCTTTCACGGGAAATAAAATTCAAGACCAAGAAAACAAACTCAATCAAAATTACCAAATGAAGATTGAAAATCAAAATTAACAAGGAAATGAGGATTAAACTACCAAGAACTAGAAGACATTAAAAAGGAAAGAGAAGGAAAATGAGGATTCTTGCTATACACGAAAAAACCACAAAAACACAGAAATGAAACAAGAAACCATTCATCAAAACTATTCCAAAGCCCAAAAGTTCCCTCACCTGAACCTGCTTGGCCTTCACGTACGGTGAGTCCCCAGAAGGAACCTTGTGGATAACATGAAAAAGATCACCTTTATTAGCAGGGGACGATCTCCTTCTCTCTGAAAGGGGCATCGCCGGAGCTTGCGATGGCCGTGACTTCCATGTCGGTGGAGGAGTCAAAAAGCACCTCGCCGGAGAATTTCTTTCCTTGTTCCACATCGCTAGTATGAATTTTTACCGGGAAAATCTTTCAGACCCTTTTCTTCAATTCAACAAAAAAAAGTCTTTCTGCTTCTTGCTGACCCAATTCCTACTTTGGTTATATCTCAGAACAAAGAAAGAGAGAGGAAAAGGAAGGAAGGGAATTTCTGGGATTCTCAAGAAAAAGAGAAAAGAGAAGCAGTAATGAGTGGCTACCGGTATAGAAAGTGAGGGAAAACGAAGAACGGTGAGACAGTGTGAAGAAATTTGGAAAAGAAACTAGCCGTTTTATAATTACTAGCCGTTGGGGATTGGGCCACGGTTGCACGTGTGTCTGCACGTGTGATGCTCTTATGGGTCGTCTAGCAAATTGAGGGGTCATCTTATATTTATCTATTTTCCTTTTTTTTGTTATCTGAATTACTTATCTAATTTTCGAACATTAGCAAAATATGTTTGAGTAATTTATTATAAAATAACTGGAATAAAAAATTATTTTAAATGGTTCACTCAAAAAAAAAAAACATTTTTAGATAAATCACAATTATTGTTAGCAAAGTGCTAATTTAAAAATTAATAATAATTTTAAGCCACTTAAAAAGAAAATGAGTGATTCACATAAAAATATTATTTTAGTGACATAATAATAATTTACTCAATATATTTCATATTCTTAAAAGTTGAAGGAATTAATAATTTAATACAATTTCTATAATAATTTCATCTCAAATTATTTGTAAGTTCGAGTTCTTTGAAGAAAAGATGCATGGTGGAGTGTAAATCAAGCATGTGCTTTTCATGTCATGTAAAATAATTAAAATAATGTTTAATATTATGTAGTTATTGTATTCATCTATATGGTCACTATATATAAAATATATAATTATTTTATTTGATATGTGATTATTATGTTTAAACATAAATAAAAGAATAATTATGAACAAAATAACTATATAATGCCAAAGAGTATGTTGATCATTTTACAAGTTGTGTCCAACACATTAATAAGCAAGTATTTTTGCACTTTACCCTCTCTTTTCTTCAAATAACTCAAACCTACAAATAAATTTCTTTTTGTTTCACTTTAAATGTTTGATCATGGTTTTTAAAAAAATTCATCAAAAAATTTAAAAACTATTATCAAGAATATTTTTTTTGAGAGAAATATTATCAAGAATATTATTAATTGATTGTGTACCAATGATATTACTTATAAGCCCTTGCACTCTACCTACTGGCATTTTAATTGGAATTAATTTTTACCGATTACACTGCAAAGGTTACTATGATAAGAGTTTAATTTTAATCTATGGGTAGTTTAAAAACTTTATACATTATCATTAAATAAAAAAGTGTTACATTACCAAAGTAATTAAGATATTTTAATAACAATAAGAGCTTTTAATAATTTTTTTAATATGTGGTAACACATAATTTATGAATTTGGTAAAACTTTTTTACACTATTAGTGGATAAAAATTAATTTCATAGAAAAATTTGATTCATAATTCTGTCACATAGTATGATTTATGCACTACAAATATCAGTTCCCAATAAGCACAAAAAATAGATTGTATGCGTAGCATCAAATATAAGCAAATTCAATGTGGCAAGAGCAAATTCCACTTTTTAGCATTTTTTTTTTATGAAACTTCCTAATATTTCCCAAGCTCTATGGCAACCTCAAATTTTCCACTCTTCAATATTTATCATCCATTAATTAGGTTCTTATTAATGATTTTATCTGACTTGAACACTTTTTCTACTTGGAGCATGAAGTAAGCACATTTCCATTAATTTAGCTAGAAGAATGGGGTGATATTAATCCAACTCTTAACTGCTTGATAAAAAAAAAAAAAAATTCTAATATAAAAAAAAAAAATTAACCTATTATATATAGGGAACCGTTATTTTCACACCTTATTTTGTTAATGTCATACCCTATTTAATGTCTAAATATGATATAGACTAAATTATCTTTAATTAATATAATTTTTTTTTTTAACTTTGACTAAAAACTTTCTATATTAAATGAAGATAAATTAGTATATATTATATTTACACATTAAATAAGGTGTAACATTAGCAAAATCAAATATGAAAATAACGACTCCCTATATATATAGACCGAAAAATAGTTTATCTCTACCAAAGAAGGCCTAAAAAAGTTTGGACACTTAGATATCTCAAAGATGATTATGAATAAGTTGAAAAGCTTAAAATCATATATTTCCCAAAGTTTGAAGAAAAGAGCCTAATTATGAATTGATTTCAACAAGTTAGCTTCTAGTCAACCACTTCTCAAAAACTAACTTTTAGTAGTTGAAATCTATAAATTAGATTTTCCTAAGAAGAATATAATACTTTTCCACCACTTTTATTACACTATTTTTACGTCAGTAGAGGTGTATGGTCAAGATTTGACCAAAAATAAAAAGTTTATGTGAGCCAATGCTTAGTATTTATTAAACGAGGAGAGAGAGCATTTAGTACAATTTGAAAAACGTTCAAGGAACCTTTAGCCTAATGGTAATGTTAATCAAGCCCAAACTCTTTGTCTTGTCACTCGAGTTTACAACTTTGCAAGTGTAAAAATGGTGTAAGAAAATGGTGTTAGAGTATCACAACACTTCATAGGCTGTGATTTTTAGGTTTCAATTTTGGGTATCATTTGAATATGAAATCCAAAGGCTTCCAAGAGAGAAAATTTAGTTGAGCCACATTAATCCTGACTATAATATCTAAAAAGTTTGAGAGAAATTACTCTTTGAACAAAGAAAGCCAGAAGTATTCTATTCACCAAAAAGACAACTCAGTAATTCAAACATGCTCATAATATAGATACTATATGAAGAATCGGATCAAAGACTTCAATATTGTACTTTTCCATCTTAATTCCATCAATACGACAAATTTTAAACTATTTTTGACACTTTTGGTTTCTTTAATATTTTTCCAGAAGCAAGAGAGTGTCGCCATTTTATTTTTCGCCACGGGTGTCAAAAAATGACTATTTGTGACACTCAACTATTGCCAAAAAGCCAACTTGCGGCACTCAACAGCTTCCACTAAAGGTCAAATTGCGGCACTGTCCCAGTTCCGCATTTGCCAATATGCACTTCTTTTTAAACTTCTGTTTGATCACCAAGAAATTCCATGAATAAATGAAAGATGGGATGAAAAAAGATATCATTTTAAGTGATACATGCTGGAAATGTTAGTAATAGCTTGTTTTAACTTTCTACAGACCTATAGAGATTAATTATTTACTTTTAGTACTGCTGAGAAGATTGATGCATATTCACCTAAAATTTGTGCTCTGTTCTTACCATGGCATAAATTTTCCTGTATCTTCCATGTTTTAACACTTATATGATTGTAATCATAGGTGAGGAAGCTGGAAAATTCATTTGTAAATTATTGGTGTAGAAGAGGATTGAAGCCACCTAGTCACAAGCTATTGCCAGATCCCACGGTTTGTGTGAAAGAGCCACCTTCTCCATAAACTCAAGCAAGTTTTTGTAATGTCCAAGAGTCAGTGTAGAAGTTCATAAAATGTCATTTCTTTGTTAAATTATTTTTGACATTTCATATCATTGAATGAAAATTTTGAGTAGGAAAAGTTTAATTTTTACCCCCACAATTATCCCTTTTCTGGTAACTTTTCACAGTAATGCTTGTAGATAACTGAGTCACTAATCGATACACAGGTGATAAAAATTCAAATAACTATCAATTTGCTTAAAACAGGGGACTTTTAATATACTGTCATTTATTACTTACTGGGGGACTTTAACTGACCTCATGCAAAAATGGGATTAAACAACCCCATCCTATGTGGGTCACTTAAGTTGTAACAAGTGTGTCAATAGTGAGGCCCATACATTTACTCAACTTGCTATAGGCATCAGAATATTTAATATAGTTTTTGACAATAAAATTTTCACTTATTATAAATCAGCCTCATAGTTAAAAAAACTAAAAAAGTTCTAACTCAATTTCATAAATTTGAAAACTCTCTAATTCAATTTTATGCACTTAGTTTTAGTTGAACTATATTAAGTGTTAAATTAAAAAATCTTCAATCTCTAAAAATGTATGACTAATGGGAATAGTTTCAATAATTTTTTTCATGATGCAAAATAGAAATTCTTATTAGTTACTTTTCTTCTACTTGTAAAATAGCTTTACCTCCAAAGATAATGTATGAGAACCATCTTGTTCTAAAAATCATTGTCACATTCTAATTGTCAACCTAAATGATAGTTAAAACCCAAATTAATATGACACTACACTAATAAAGTAATATAATGTAGTGTTATCTAGCTTCATTTCATTTGAACCTAATTATTGTGAAAGTGAAAAAAAAAAAACCTTATTTTAATTTCATACACTTGAATTGAGTCTTGTTTGAACTTGATTAGTATTAATTGGAGAGAACAAAAAATATAATTTCATATAATTACATTTCAATTGAACTTAATTAGTAAAAAAAAAATTTTAAAAAAAAAACCAAATTTATTACACTTGATTAGTGTCAAATTGAAAAAAAGCCCAAATTAATTTTATGCAATTCTTTTCAATTGAACATGATTGTATCAAATTAAGATAGAGAAGTGATAATTTCATGCAATCCATTTCATTTGAACTTAATAAATAAAAATTTAAAAAAAGACCCAATAAGTAGTGGTGATTGATATATTTTTAATTTTTGTGGCAATTTAAGAATATATCATTCATTTTCTTTTTTCTTTTAAAAAAAGAATACATTATTGACATAACAATATTGACTAAATGGTGAATTATATTAGATTAATTAGTACACATATAATTTTTTTTTAAATTAAAGTGCAAGTATAATTATAGAAAGTTAATTTTTTATTTTGTTAGTACTTTCTTTTTCATCTAATTTTTAAAATAATTAAGACTTCTTTCAAATGATAAAAATTCACAAAAGAAATTTTTTAACAGATACCAAGATGAAACTTCACAAGTTTTAAAATATATGTGCAAATGAATCTTCTAGTTTGTCTTTTCTCTTAGTCCTATGTCTCCATAAAAATGCGATGAACTCTAACTTTGAATTTCAAAGGTTTGCAATTTTTTGACAAAATTTTCATGTCAATTTGATAAACCATCAAAAGCCCCATATATTGACAAATGTCACACTTACTAATTTAATGGTTTAACTAAATTTATATTGGTTATGTTGATTATGAACTATACAATTTGGAACATTTTAAAATTTATGAGAAAAAGTTTCCAAGCAAGGCCTCTAAATTTTGGAGAAATTTGTTTTTTAAAGAATTCTTATGAAATTAGAAGTATTGTCTAACTAGGGATTTTTATACCTTAGTACCATAATTTAATCACTATGTAACTTAAATACTACAAAAATTTGTAATAATTCCTATCTAGTGTTATAAAAAAAAATAACTTTTAAAAAGTATCGGTAATGTCAACTAACCTTTTAGGTGATTTTGAGTTTAACATGAAAAATAATACATAGAATATTCGCATACGGTGAAAGAAAGATAAAGCTTAAGAATATCATAACATTTACATAAATGTTGACACTAATTAATTACAGACTTCATATCTTAATACCTTAGTTATTTAGATGATAAAATTATTGTGGAATATTCATTCAATATAACATGTATCCATCTTTAGTCTTAAATTTATTGTATATTATTCTATTTTAAGTGATAATAAGCGTAGTTTATGTGTGAGAATTTGCAAGTCAATGGAGCCCTAAAATCAAATCACTTAAGGATATTTTTTCTATAGATTATGACAATCTAATTCTACTTAGATCACTTTTATTAGAAGTCATTACTAATTAATTTTGGTACAATTTTTTTTATATAAACGTTTCAAATACGTTAAATACTTAAAAGTTAAAACATCTATTTTAATTCAAATTAGTTAATATAAAATTAGAAAAGGGCACATTATCTTATATTTAATGCTTATTAAAAGAAATGGTCATAGAGAATTAGAGATTGAAGATAAACTTTAAAACTTCACTAATTATTGGTGTAAAAAGTCAATGTTTTAAATATAAGCATAACAAAAAGTATTTACCTTGGGAAAACCTTTAAATTTTCATTTTTTTTTACCTATATGAAGGAAATTTTAAGTGCATAAATTGAGAAGAAAATAGCTGCCTCCATACAAAAAAAAAAAAAAAATAGCTTCTCACTAATAAAAAAATCATTTAAATATTTATGGTACTTTTATTTAAATTAGTGCTTGTAATTTTTTTATTAATGATATATTGTTGATGGTAAAAAGAGAATACCACATTCACATGCAAAAATGTCTCCAAAATTATTTGTATTGCCAAAACTAGAAAACTTAGTTTTAGTTATTACACAATTATTCTCACTTTAGGCAATGAAATAGGTAATGTATAGTTCAATAATTAATTTGATATGCATCAATCACCACTAAAGAGAGTACTACACATATATCATTGCTAACCATGTGAAAATCATACACACAAAATTTAAGCCTGAAATTCTGAGAGTATAGTATCATTTTAAAGGTGTAAAGTTTTGAAAAATTGAGAAAAAATAATTTTGGACATCCAAAAATTCAAAAGGTAGAATAGGGAGAGCGAAAAAAAACTTGGCAAGTTTCATAAAAAAAACTCCCAGCGTGTGGCCTCCATTTTTGCTTTTTCACTATTATACGATCATAATGGGGCTAGCAAAGTGAATAAATAGTAACCTTAAGCTCATCCTTGTCACCTAACTATAACTTAGCTATAGATAATAATATAATGTATAAAATATGCATGGTTATCAACTTATCTTAAGGACAAAATAAGTTACATTTATTATTTTCCTTAAAAAATTTAAATATAATATGTCAACGATCTCGATAATTCATGCTTTCGTTTTATGAAAATAATAATGTGAAAAAAGTTTATTTAAAATATATATAACACTAAATTAAATCATTCCATATATTTGCTGGGTAAAATGGAGATGATACACATCAGTTTCACAACTGATTGATCTTAAATGTGGGGATCAAACATATGCAAACCAAGAAGGCCCATCATGCTTCGTCTTCCATTATTAGATTTTTTATGGCACTCAAACTGTGAGATATTATTTTGAATATTTAATCATTGATAGTCTTCAATATGTATAAACCATTTGCAACTACTTCTTCTCGAGTCATTAGATGATTTTACAAAGAATTAAGTTTTCACAAAATTATATATATTTTTTTATATTAATCAAGACTCCTGTACTTATTTGCTTCACAGTTTGTTACTTAATATTTAATATATTGTCAGCATATTGAAATGGTTATGCTTATTGTACACAGATTACATTTAAAAGCAAAATAACGAAGTAGCATGCATGATAATCTTTTTCATATATATCGTATCATTTCAATTTTAGACACATTGTCAAATAATATATATACACTAACAATGTAATAAAAAATTTAAAAACTGAATTAAGCTGAATTGTGTGAATTTAAATGCTGGTTAGTGGGCTCATGGATCTGTAAATCCTACTTACAAATATGAAGAGTGAGGAAGAGAGTGAGATTTACTCTCTCTAATTTTTTGACTTATTTTTTTATATTATTGTTCTTCACTTATCTTAATCTATTTATTAATGTATATTTTTAAATTTTATCATGCTTAAAATTTTATTTTAAATTGTGAATCTTTATATATAAATTTGAATATAATTCTTTTAAAAAAATTTCATAAATTTGTTTGTGAAAAATATATAAATAAAGAGGAATATCATACTCTGTGTATTTTCAACTTTAATATAATTTAATTACTAAAAAAAAGTTTTAACATATATTGTTATTTTAAGTGAAGTGCTAACATAATTTTAGTTAAATTAGTGGGTCACATTAATATTGTCACACAAGTTGAGAAATGACCAACTTAACAGGTAACCAAAAATAAATACCCACCATTAGATTTGGCATATAGCACAAGAAATGGTGATGACTGTGCCACCTAGGATAGAGTTATATAACCATATATTTTTACTTGGGATAAATTAAAGTCCCCCTTACTTGAAAGGATTTGAGAAACAATAGTAATAATCAGGGAACTAAATGTCGTCTCGTTTCGGGCGAAACGCACAAAATTTTTCGGTTTCGTGGATGAACGACACGAAACTCCATTCCAGTTCAGAAATTCTGCCGTTTCCACGGAGACAGACAGGTTTCGGTGCTTTTCAGAGGGAACAGACAGAAATGACGAAATTTTCGACCTTCAGTACAAAACAGGGCCTTAAACTAGATTGAGCTTCAACGTCTTTTGCTCTTGTATAATTAGCCATTTGGAACAACCATAGCGAGAGGTATAGGGGAACCAGACGAGGCTACTTCATGTGTCCAGAACGAAAGGAAATGTTTAAGGTGGGGTTCCAAATTTAAGATCAATGGAGTACCCTCCGTAGCTTTTGCGGTTAACTGGTGTTTTGATAAGGGAAGAAGAAGTTGAATTGGATTTTCGGTGCTTGATGTTGTGGGCTCTGGTTAGAGAAGCAGAGGCAACGACTTTGAGGGTCTTAAATGGGTCTGAGGATGAGTGTTTGGTGAATAGAGGTGACAGGGGAATGGTAATGGTGGATGAGGATGATGAAGTAAAGACAATGACAGAGAAGAAACAGAACAGAGAGAGAATGTGCGAAGAAGCCATTGGATTGCTTCTCTGTTTTTAGGGTGAGTGGACAAGATAATTGAATGGGGAGGAACTTATGGTTTGGTTTTTTACTTATAAAAGCAGGGAAAGCAATGGGTAAAGGTCGACAGGAGAATCGTGCTCAATTTCCAATATAACATTGACATTGAGACCTTGAGTATTAACAATACTTGGCACCAACGGTAGTTTTGACATGGCAACTTGCAAGAGCTCCACATGGTGACATGGACTCCCTAGTCCTACCCCTAAACTTTGTCGTTTTGGTTTTTGCTGCACATGATATTAATCATCATAAAAGTTATCTTATCTTTGGAATTAATTATTGTGACTATGGCTCATTATACTCATCATCCTCACAGGTTGATTGGCGTCCTCCAACATACTACATGGAAGATTTTGAAAAATTTAAGAGAGATTATAATAATTTTTACTGCTCTTACATGACTTTAATCAATTATTGTGACTATGTCAAACGACATTATCAATTTCTTCTTAAATTATATTCAAGTTTTGGATATTTACCCCTAGATATTCTACTACTAATTGATTTGAACTTTATAATATATTTTTGTTGATTATGTATTGTGTAATTTGAAACTTAATTTTTCATTAAATTTTATGTATCTCAAATGTTATAAACATTTTTAGACATTAATTATATTAATGTTATTTGGTTAAAAATATAATTATTCAATACTATACTATCTAATTTTATATATTTTTACTAGTATTATTATGTTAGAATCTTTTAAAATTGAAAAAAATTATTGTTGAAAATTATTTAAAACGTTTTTTCAAAAATTTTCCGTTTCCACAAAATTTTCGAAACGTTTCCGACATGTTTCCATTTCTTAAGTGACCGAAACAGTACCCCGAAACGACATTTAGCTCCTTGGTAATAATACCCCAAGCGTAATGCACAAGTCAGAATTTAATGGGCATTGGGAATTGTTTTGTGAAGCTGGTGCTGGCAATGTAGCTTCTTTGTTTTTTTTTTTTTTTTTTTAACAATAAAATATAAATACTTTTTATATCCTTTTCTGGTGTCATTTTTACTCTATTTTCAACTTGAGAGAGATCTAATTAGGCATTAATCCATAATAACATTATTTTTGAAGAAAAGTAGTAAACAAATCTTCTCAGTTTCATTTTAGTTTTTATCTTTATACTCATTTACACTCTTTGTAAGTATATTACAAACTTGATAAATTCAAAAGAAACAGTTCATAACCTTCAGATCACGTTTTATACACCAATTCTTCAATTTTCAGGTATTGTGTGGAAAAAATTGGCATACAATCTGAAATTTAAGATAAAGTTTACTTAAAATAATGACTAATTAACATGCTAATTTTAATTTTGACTTATAATTGATCTTGATCCTGACTGGTACATTGGATGTTGCCCATTTGCAAACTTGCCTTCAACTTTAAGCACAGGTAATAAAGAAACAAAAGGAAAATGTGGAACTGGGACAGTGCCGCAACTTGGCATTTAGTGGAAGCTGTTGAGTGCTGCAATTTAGAAGCCTGAGCCTTTTGAGTGCCACAATTTGGCCTTTGGTAATAGTTGAGTGCCACAAATAATCATTTTTCGCTGAAAAACAAAATGATAACATTCTTTTGATTCCGGAAAAATATTAAAGAAATCAAATTTTAAAAATTGTCGTATTTATGAAATTAAGATGAAAAAGTACAATATTAAAGTCTTTGATCCTGAAGAATCACACAACTTATAATCCCTACATTTTTTTCATCAATTAAATCTCTAATTCTTGAAAACAAGATTCAATGAAATTCTTTTATCAAGTATGCTTGTCTATTTTGGATAAAATCTTTGCCATGACAAGATATTTATCTGTTAAATGAATATTTGACATAAAAGTCTTACTACAGAGGACTATTTTGAGTTCTGTATGGAAGGAATAAGGAAAGAAAAGGTCATACAAGTTTAAGAAAAATATGAGTACATTGAATGTTCTAATAATTGAGGATTACAAAAATCTCCTTGGTAATTCGGATATTATAAGACATCTTGTTACAAGAACAATTTATAAGGTAAGTCCTGAGGAAGTACCACTTAGCTACAAGGAGTATATTTCAAGTCGAGATATCTTGATTTTATGGTCAAGAAAAATGAATACCAGACCTGTATCGAAACAAAGGGACACCCCTTTTCTTCTCATTATCCTTAAATTTTCAGTGTTCAACTGTTCATCAGGATAAACCCCTAACCGTTTTGTCACCCTAACCAAGCAAATAGAGATCCTACTTAAACTCTTAAACACCCTGCCCTCACTCTACTTTGCATCCTCTTGTGTTTTGGCTCCGTTTGTTTCTTGGGCCAAAATATTTTTTATAGAAATCATTTCTATTGAGACAAACTGAGCCTTTGTAATTTCATCCCCAGTAATTAGAGTATGTAAAGTCTGTACAAGCCTCACTGTATAGTTAAAAAATCGTTTATCTGCTACTGCCACTGCTACTCGAATCCCATATTACATTATAATGTTCTAACTCAGTATCCCTCAGCACATCTTCATCTGCTATGGCTTCCCTTTTAAAAACAGCAATCTGGGAAGCAAAGCCTGGTTCTATATCAGCAGCCCCACCAACCCCACTGAATTCCACATTGTAATTGTGTTGCGCCGCTAAATCAGACGCCCAACGATTGAACTGCTCTCTAGTCCACTCAAATTTGTGGTCATAGTTGCGAAATTTACATGATTGCAACTGGGTTTTTTCATCTGATTCTTCTTCTTGTCCTTGGCTCGTTGGATTAGATCTCTGCAGTACTACATTGTACTCAAAATTTGGAGTAGAAATGATAAGGATCCTCGGCCGAAAACAACTTAATACCACATTGCCAAAAGCACTTGCCTGATCTTCTTCCATATGCTCAATTACCTACAAGTTTATGGATAATTCATATCAATTTCATGCTAATCCCAGTTTTCACACAAGCACATTCATGAGTCCAAATGTCAATAAATGATTAAAAGATTACTGCATGGACAAGAATCAGGTAGTGTTACATAACACACAATTCAATTCAAATATCTAGCATTAGGTATACTTTGAAAAGTGACGATAAATATGTTTACTATATACTCCAGCATTCCAATTGATGACAAAAGTCAGAGTGCTTGTTCATGTACAGACTAAAGAATAATGAGATCACACTGGTTCTAAGAGTTTTAGTACTCTAGAGGAACAAGGGAAGGTGATGCAGTATTGGGGAAAACAGGAAGTATTTGTGACAGAATCAGGGATTTAGATAGGACCAGAGAATAAGAGTTCAAATAAGTAAAAACCTTTGAGATCTGAAATAAACTCTGAAAAAACGGCCACTTACAATAGCTCTTAGGTTATTTATACTAGGGTTTTTGATCCTAACATTAAACCCAGCCCATATCTGCTATAAGCCTTCCAGACAATTAAAAAGGTCACATGCTAGTCATGTGATCACCTAATAAAATTAAAACACACGTTAAAACATAAAACTACTGGTGAAGCTCCTGCATCAGAAGGCGTGTAAATGCATGTACATACTACCTTGGATACTGATAATCCATTGACTGCAAAGAGAATTGTAGAAATTAAATATCATCATATATACTCTTCTTCACAAGTATGCTGAACTCACTACCACCTAACATCAGCACATCTCTACTAGCTATCCCTTATAATTTCACTTCCATATTTGCAATTTCAACAAAAAGAGGTAAACTCAGAATTTCTCAGTTACAAGTCACACCGTCTTTTCTGATTGTACATTTCCATAGTCCACAGTTAAACAATTTCAACAGATAAGCACTATTTTCCTCCATAGCACTTCCTGCTTGATCTTTCTCACTCGTGCTAACTAGCTTTGGTTTATTAACAAAGGTAATAAAGAACACTTCTAAATCAGCACTTGTCTAACCATAAGCCATGGATGAGCAACAAAGAGCCATTATAATGAAGTCAACAACAGTAGAACATATTATTTGGAAGGAAATACCTCTAAGCAAGTGCCAATATCAAATCCATGTAATCTAGAATCAAAATCTGTTATTGAACCTTCATAAAGAATTACAGATGGAATGCCTTTCCATGGTGCATCAGCATCTGAACGCGTGACTAATTTTGAATGAAGTACCTGCAGGATTCATACCTATCAGCATAAACAATTAATTAGCTTAATCTAGAAAAGAGAAGACAAAATTGCACATTTTTATACATGAATAAAATGGTGATGCCAGTGAGCTGAACACATAACTAGGTCCACCAAGACCAAGGTTCTCCAAGATCAAAAGCAACCATGGTGTTTACAACCATCAATATGAGCTTTGCATTAACTAGGCATACAGTGTAGTCCTTAAATCATTGCAAGCACACATATTTCCAGTTTCCAACACTGGACACAGTAAAAATTGGGGGTTGTTTATGCAAGAGATATCGCACTCTAATATAATAATCTCAACTTCTAAAATAAATGCACATAATGTATTGTTCTACATCTAAAATCTAAAAACAAGACTTTTTTTTTTTTGATAAATGAAGAATTGTATTAGAAGAATGAAAGAGAAAAGAACAAAGAAGGAGGCAAGGAGTCCTCCTAACAAAAAGAAAAACAGAAAAATAACATCAGCTCATAAGAACTTTCCAATCCCTTTGCAAATCTGTCAAGGAAACCCCTCTAACAAAACCATTGGCATGCGCCCAAAGAGAGCCTAAGTACACTACCCTGTTCCATAAAAATTAAACTGGTAAACAGGTATTTTTAAAAACCCTAGCATTGTGCTCCAGCCATAAAGCCCTCTAAACTGAAGATTAGCTTATTTTTCATTTCAAAGTTCTAAGCACAATAATACAGAGGAAAAAACAGATTGCTAACTCCATCTGAGAAATGAAACATTATTAAATGATGGACATAATAATAGCCTTGTCAAACTGTGCAGAGTTGGGACCATAAAACATTTCCACCTTGGCATTGATTTAAGATCTCTTGGCTCTCACCGATAGACAAGGCTCCCCATCACTGTACATTTTGAACCGCAGAACCCAGTTCTTGTACATGCTAAGCAGAAATCCTAGGTATTCTACTCAGAAACTAAAATGAATCTTTTAAGATATAGCATAGTGGTTTAGACCTTTGCAGCACGGATAAGACCCTTCTGTGAAATATCTACACCAACAATTCTTTCAAGAGAAGTTGGGTAATTTAACAATGCATCCAACAAACTTCCAGATCCACATCCAAAGTCAACCTGCAATGAAAGAGAATATTAAACTCACATCTCAGGTTAACAACAAAAACTAGCAGACTACAAATTCTTGTCTACCAAAGTAGCAGCACAGGATTCTTTAATGTGTTGCACTGCAAATTCCACCCGTTGCTTCGAAAGTGGTGGACTGAAAAGAGCCTGTTCCATTCTTTCCTCCAGAGGTTCTGTTACCTTCGTCAAACTTATTAGATACTCCATGCAGCAGGATTCTGAGAAGTGAGAATATAAATAACAGATTAAATAAATCTCAAGCAAATTCTTCTAAGAAGCAAATGACAGTGAGCAACATAAGATCCACAATTTCAA
>QAOA01001167.1:77768-116495 GCA_003255065.1 Cercis canadensis
ATTTAGCTGTACAGTAAAAGACAAATAAAAAAAAAAAAGAAAAATTACTTGACTCTAAAAGGGTGAGCCATGCTAGATTGTCTTAAGATTAAATGCAAGTAGGTAAGTAATTAGGCCAAGTCTATAATACTCATTGATGAAAATGGGCACCGGTGCAAAAGCTCTTTATGAACGTTGGATTTTCATTCAATGGTTCAAATTGTGTTTAATGCTACTTGAAGAACCAGTTTTAAGAAATACAACAATATGACCTAATATTTTTATAAAATTATGCAATGACCCCAAAATCGTCTCAGTTCAACAACAGCTCCCAACTTCATAAAACACAAAGCACTCCCCTCTGTCTTTCTCCCCTCTCTCGCCCGCAAGTCCGACCTGTCTAGACTTCTCTCAGATAATATGACGATCTTCAATTGATGATATTATAGATCCTATAATGCAGATGTTAACTTTCATAGCTATGGGAGCGTGATCAGCAACATTAGAAATTTTTTAAGAAGAGGATGAAAAAGTGTCATATGCTAAGAGAGGCTAATTAAGGAGCTGATTTCACAACAAAATTTGGAGCAAGAGAGCAAGAGGAGTGATCTTATTACGTCAAAGACGATTTGAGAAGAAACGAATATGAAGATAGAATGTATTGATACATCCTTCAATGTACAGTACATGTATATATAGTAATTCACATAATTGATGTGTAAATAATCAACCAATCAGATTAATATCAATCTAACTAACTAACTGAATGACTAACTGAATTTTGTTATCTAACTGACTATGCACTCTGTCTAATAGATCTTGCTTTTATCAACCTCTTATGAAACTCTCTGTAATTCTGTTAACTGATAGGATGGCTGTTGCTTTTCCTAGAGTGTAATTTTTCTCTTCTCCTTTGATTACCAACAAAAGTTATAGATCCCATAACATTTTATCCTAAAAAATTGTCTCATCTCAATTATATTATATTTTCTGTAATATAATTTCTTATTCTTCTATCTGTAATAATGTGATGATAATAGAGAGTATATATGAATGTAATGATTGAAGTCTATTGCATATGTTTTACGTAAAACACTGATGCAAGGAGTTCTAATATAAAAACTTACCCGTGACATGCACGGCCTAAAACTTGTATTGTATAAAATAAAATCCAATGTTTCTTTTTTAAAAAATTTTACTTAAAATTCATTTCATTAACCAAAGGGCTTGTGGCTGGGTGATATTGAAAACATTCTTAAGAATTGCAAGTTTTGTGTTGAAACCTGAAGTTTTAGATAAAATATGAAAAAATTGTTCTTTTTTTAAATTCAAAATTTATCATGCGTGTGTGTCTATATATATATACTCCTATTTTTAATTTTTGAAAATTGATGTTCTGGAGTTTCATACCATACCAACTACGAAACTCATACCAATACATGTGCAACATAATTCATTGTTCTATCCATTCTATTTGAGAGAGTTTTTAAAATTGTAATACTTCAATTCCTTCCAAAATCTCTGAGAGAGGCTCATAGCTTGCGAGAACATTTACTAAAAATATAGTGAGGTATCTCTTCAGAGTAGTGTGTAAGGGCATAGTGAGGTATCCCTCTTTTATGAATGGAGAATCTCATGGTTGTTATAAAATGCTTTGCAAGTGCCTGGGAAATTTACTCAAGTACTCGAAATACACAAGTGAGATCTTGAGAAAAAGACGTAGGCGGGAATTGTCAAATCTATCTAAACCATTGTGTTTGATCTCTCCATCCTTACTCTTTTTACTTCGAGCTCATACTTTGTTTTTACTTTTTATATGAATTGCTCTATGCTCTTGCTCAAATATTATTTATTTGAGTCCTTTTGCAATTTTTTGAGCTTATCTAGACTTATTTTATTTGCTCGCATCATTGCTCTTGGATTCTAGCTCATATTTTACCATTATGTATTGATTTTCTGGAAACAAAGAGGAGGATTTGCAAAAGGTCTTGAAATACCCAATTCACTAGTCTTGGGTGTAGGTTGCTTTGACTAATAGTGAATTCGTAAAGGACTTACAAACTCTTAGCTAACTCGAGCTAGTTATGATCGTGTAAGAGTTACATCTTTAAAAAATAATTAATAAATGTGCATATAACTAATAAGGAATTATATTATGCAAAAAACTAAATAGGATTCAAATAACTGACATAATTGGTGGTAATTAAATATTAAATTTCAATTAAAATAAGCCAATTGTCTGATTAAATTAAGAAAAGTCTAACATTATTTTACCATTTATGAGCTTAAAAATGAGTTCATCATAAGTTTGTGTTCACTCAATTTTATAGTGAGTTTATAAAAAAAAAAAAAAAAAAATTTTGCTTGCGAATTAACTTAATTTTCTCTATAAACTCATAAACTCGTATAGGTTTATAAGTTAACTAACAATTTGAACAACTTCTATTCAAAATTCGCCAAAGAGCACTTATAAATGAAGGGCTAGCCATTTTAACATCACTTGCTGAAGGATAACTCCTATTCACAATTCCATGTGTCCCTTTGTCTTTTCAGGAGTAGTGTTATATTTGCCTTGTTAACAACATACATATAAATTTTATTGGATTTTTTAAAATTTTAATCTAACAACATACCTTTTAGAACTGTATAAACTATCATTCTCCTTCTCACAACTTCAAACGAAAGAAAAATTCTTGGAGTTTGCAAAGTTTGCAAAGTTTGTATAAGAATATTCTCACAATCTATTACTTTTTTCACAATTTTTCATGACTTTTTCATTTTTTTTTGGCCGTGTCAATTTTTGTATGATTGAGTCCCAGTTTAATTTACATCTTATAATTTGGGTGGAAACTATGACATTATATTAAGATATCCTAATTATGCCATGAATTTTGTTAGCTCCATAATTCTCTAATCTTGTTTTGATGATAACAAATGATCTTATATCTTCTAATCTATGTTTTGGTTTAAGTGTTTTACTTAGAATAGGTTAGCAAGGAAAGTTAAGAATTGGTTCTTCATGTTGTAAGAACTAGTTCTTAAACTAGTTTACTCTTCTGGATGGTTCTAGGCGTGTGAAGTTTTTGAATTGCATAAGTGCATACTGTGCATGTCAGAAGGTCACCTCAACTTGTGATATAACTGTTTTTTTTATTAAGAGTTGGTGGATATCCACTTTTTAAGGGAAGTTAGTAAAAAGTATCTTATTTGCTACTACAAGACAAAGGAAATGGTTAGTGGACTTTGATTAAATATTTGCATGACATCTGTCCTCATATCAAGGGTGGAGAATGCTCTTCACGTGTTGTTGTTTCTTCCTTGAAATTCAGCCCTTCAAACCTTCAGAAGACTATAGAAGAAGAAATAGGAAAATAGAGAGCAAGGGTTAGGGTGTGATTGTAGCTCTGCCCCTTTAATATTTTCAGTACCTAATTTCTTTTCTTCTTCCTCATGTTCTACGCTTTTAAAATCTTCTCTATTGAGATAGTGTCTTTTATGGGGATTTATTTTTGATAAAAGGGGTTTTGTATTTAGATTTCTAGGGAGAAATCTGGGTGTGTGATCTTCCTTCATTTGTGTTGGAAGAGATAAGTTTATGGTGAGCTTTGAAGAAAAACCATGGATGTAAAGCTTATAAAAGGTTGGACAACTAAACTTGATTCTGAGTTCTTGGTTAGCTTGAAGCAAAAAACCATGGATGTAAGCTTGGAGAAGCTTGGACAACTAAACTTGGATTTTACTGGGACCTTAAGAAATTAAGAGAGTGGATGTAGGCAATTTGGCCGAACCACTATAAACTTCTGTGTCAAATCTCTTCTCCCTTCATCTCTTTAATTTTGAGCTATTTACACTTCTGAATTTTATCTGTGTTTCTGATGCTGAAGTGTGATATTCTGGGTTTCTATTATTCTGCTCTTCTTTGATTTAACTAGTTCTTTGAGTTATGTTTATGTTTCTGGATATGGAGTGTAATATTTTGAATCTGTTACTCTGTTGGCTAAACTAGTTTTGTTTCTCTGTTTGAGCTCTATGTTATTCGAGAACTAGTTCTTCAGGTAAAAGAACTAGTTCCTATAGAGAATTGAACATTGTTCTGCGTTTTCGAAACTAAATTAGTTTTAAATTTTGAAAACTCCTATTCACCTCTCTCTAGAAGTATTTCCTGCAACCTTCAAATTTTACTCCCAAATGTGTAGAAAACTAACTTGTAGTGTGTTCCACCATTAGTTGAATCTGTGAACCCTACTAACCCCGATTAATCTAAGCAGCACCAGCCTTTCTATATCATATTTCAGTGCAGTGCATAAGGATGTTTTACTCAATAGATCCTAATGCTACAAAAAGAAAGAGAAGACAAATTGTTCAACGGACACTGAATATGTGGAAACGTCATTCCATAATAGGGGGACAAATGTTAAAGGATAGAAAGATTAAAAGAGCTTCATTGCCAAGTTGACAATATTCTATATTACTTAGTTCCCATACAAGAGACAACCAAGAATCTTATTGCAGTTCAGTGGCCAGTAGAAGGGATTCTACCAAAGAATTGCATTTGAAAGAAATCCCTTCTAACATAATCATCCCGATAATGATTTTTTCTTTAAGAAAAAGACTTCCCTTCTAGCTTATTCCTATTTCCAGCTTAAATTCCTCTCCTATGAGAAGTGATAATTTTGAAATTTCTATAATAACAAACTGTGAGGAGCTGTCAAATTGCCTCTTCACAATCGCCCTTCCATTTAAGTTGGTACCCTTGACAATGTTTAACTGCATTTGTGAATCCCTTTCTACTCTCTTACCCTTAGGTATCCCCAAGAAAGTTACTTTATCTATGATCCAATTTTGATGCCGGGCGAAATATCCATTTCTGACCTCAGAAGCAACAAAAACTATATTATTGTTTACTGCACCATAAAATCTTACCAAGGTCCATGGTACATTCCATCCTCCCATGTCAAGTGCCTCTCCATCATCCAAAAAGACTTCTCCATAACTATTTCTGCTGCTACCTAGAACGACCACAAGTTCAAATGCTGTTTTCCGAGCAGATTTTGTTGTCATCTCTTGTCCTTGTAAGGCTAAAATATTACCTTCCCGAACATGAACATTTATGTGATCAGGTGGTGCATCAAGCCTCACATACTTTCCTGTTGTTACAGATACTGAATTTGAGATATTGAAGAGGTCAAACCAGACTCCTGTAGGAAAATATGCATCCACTGTGATTGTTCCTGACTTCAAAACAGGTGACACGATTACCCCTTTACCTAGTAGAAATTGTGTATCTACTTCGTAAGTTGTAACATCCTCAGGAAATGAAAAGAATAGGGGTCGTGCAATGGGTATCCCCTTTACATGTGCTTCATACATTAATGTGTAGAAATAGGGGAGGAGGCGATAACGAAGACCAAGCACTTTTCTAGCTGCATTAGCAACTGAATCCCAAAGATACAGTTCTTGACGAGTTGAATCAATTGATGAATGATCTCTTGCAAAGGGGTAAAAGGCCCCCAACTACATTTGACAGAAACAAGGGAATTAGATTCTATGAACTCCATAGAATTTAAAAGAAATTAAAGGAATGCTTTTCCTCAATTCCCCAACTCTAGCACCCATATACTTCCTAGATTAACAAATGTAAAAGTACTTTATCTCAAGCAAATAGATGCATACCTTTACAGAAAATAATCTTTTTCCTTTTCCAGATTAGGTATGTTTGTGAATAATGAAAATAATAAAGGAAGCGAATATTTTCACATTCTATTTTACTAATGTCATACTTTATTTTATTGTCTAAATATGATATAGACTAAATTGCTCTAATTCAATATAGAAACTTTTGCATATTGAATTATGCATTAGGTAGGATTATACAAATAAATGTATCACTATTTATTAGATGATGGATAATTTTGTCTATGTATTAAGTAATAGTGGATGTGAAAATAGCAATTCCCAAAATAAAACCTAAACAAAAACTATATAAATGCTCCAATATCTATAGCATTTGACGGGTCTAACAAATTTACCTGAATCCACCGCCGACAAAGTTCTTCATTTGTATTTCCAGAGAAACCACAAATATCAGCTCCAACCATTGGAATCCCAAAGATTCCAGAATTTAAAATGGATGGGATTGAGTATGCCAAATCATTCCATGTAGCAGCATTATCTCCAGTCCAGTGTGCTGCATACTTTCCTGAGCTAATAAAATTTGATCTACTGAGAATGAAAGGCCTTCTACCAGTTATGTGCATTAAGGCCTTGTTAGTAGCTTTGCATTCTAGAAGTCCATACAAATTATGTGCATCATACTCAGTTATATTACCATAGTGCAGAGATGTTGCAGGAATTGTGTTAGTGTTAATAGGTCTTCGAATTCCAGCATTGTTAATTTTGTAGGGAGGGTTATCAAGGGTAGACGATGGAATGGGAGATGAGGTAATGAAATTGGATAACTCATTCATGTCAAGCCATAAACCATCAAAAGGAAGAAGGCCCTGAAATAATTTGATTTCCCCAGCCCAAAAATCTTGGCTACGTGGGTTTAGAAAATCAGGAAAGTGCACTGGTCCAGGCCAAACTTCACCTAGATAATTGTTTCCCTCGCGCTTTATGTAGACATCAGCTTGCAAACCTCTAATATAGGTTCCATATGTCTTATTTACACTGACACCTGTTTATAAATTTGCGTTAGATCAATAAGAGAGGCAAATAAATATCCACAAACATAAAAGAGAAGAGTAAGTTTTTTAAACTAGTAAGAAATTGCCCTATGTAGAAATTAGGTTATACCAGGATCCAATATTAGCACATATTTCTGACCGTTTTGGTGAAGAGTATCCACAAATCTTCTCATCCTATCCAGTGGGAAGTTGATGGGATCAAGTGTAAAATCTTTATATAGATCCATGTAATCAATATCGGTCCACATAACTTCTAGAGGTATACCAGCTTTTGCATAGTTGGCAACCACATTCTCAACATCATTGACATCCTTGTAGCCATATCGACACTGATGAAAGCCTTGAAAAAAACAAGATCATAGCCATGTAGATTAGCGAAGATAATCTGCATTGTGGATTAGCATGTACAGACAGGAAATTTCAGTTTAAAATGAGATATTGATGCTCATCAACAAATCTATCCAAGGAGGCAATCGACCATTTGCATTGGTGTTGAACTCAAAAACAAAAGGAGGGAGGAGAATTCATAAAAAAAAAACAAAGAACATAGTTACAATTTATGAAATCTATTCTTATTGGTACTAAAACCTGTCTAAAAGCAAAACAAGTGTAGGCCGTAATCAACTTCTCTTACTATATTTACTAGCTGCACACATTCATAAAAAAAAATAAAATTGTAAAAGGTTATTGTAGAGTTCTTGAAAAATACAATAAAAGTCACTTATGTCTCTAATTTTTTTTTTTTTTGTATCATTTCACTTTTTAAAAGTTTAAAAAGTCAATTTAATTATTCTTTTACAGAGACCCAAATGATAGTAACACAGTATCAATTTCTTTTCAACCCATTATATGATCAAGAACAAATATGCATAACATAGACCATGGATCAAACAACCAATCAATCAAGGCCACACAAGAGAAAATCAAATGCGATGAAGAACAAAAATATTAAAATGGACACTATGATGTGTATTACTTACCAAAGGACCAATATGGCATCATAGTGGGTCTACCAATAAGTTCTGTGTACTGCTCCATAACCAATTCCGGCGAGGGCCCACCAAAAAAATACAAATCCAGAATCCCTCCAATTACTTTATAGGTAATACGATCCCCATCATATACTATGTCCATTCCATTACTATTGAGCAGCAATACCCCATGGGTGGTTCCAGCATTTACTCTTCCATCAGCTGAGGGAGATCTAACATCTATGTAAAATGGTTGGGACCCATAAAGGTTTACATCGAGATTCGCGCTACCAATGTCGGCATTCCACAAGGTAAGGGTCTGATTAGGTTGGAGCTTGAAGGAGCTCTTGGTGTGCTCACCAAGGCCGTACAAAGAAGCTCTGTGTTTGGGAAGTGAAGAAGAAAGTTGAAGGTACTGGTCTTTAAAGACGAGGAATGTACCTGAATCCAAATAGGAACAGATGCACATATATATCAGTCGTTGGTCTTCTAGCCGTTAAGAATAGAAGCACATATACATGGTATGCTATAATACTTTCCTTGGGGTACCACTATACTATTTATGTATTTAAGCGGGTTATGGTGAAATTTACATCTTGTAATCATTATCATTGAAAAGATCTTAAAAAAAAAAAAATCATTCAGTATGAGTTAAAACAATATACATAAACAGTATAATACAAAAAAAATATCAAATTAATAATAATTATGAATAATAATTCTGTCAGCAATCTCAATTTCAAGAAATGAGTTTCACTAAAACCTGATGGAGTGGTACGATAATATGCTTGTTCATCTTCTAGCCATTTGTCACAAATCAAGACACATAGATCCATGGTCAATGCTATATGTTACTTTACGTTGGACACTTAAATGCTTTGATGGTTAATCATATCAGCCATGTAATGGCTAAACAGTTTGGCCTTTAAGGCTAAGTTAATTACCTATTATAATATATTAAGACACATATGCTATATATATATATATATATATATCCGTACAAGGAGGCCCTGTCTTTGGGAAGTGAGGAAGAAAGTTGAAGGTACTAGTCTTCAAAGATGAGGAATGTACCTGAATCTGAAGGGTTCGGTGAAGTGTCAAAGAGGACATCGCCGGAGGATCGGCGAGCGACGGTGAAACCAAATGGGGTGGTGCTGTGGAGTGTGAAGATGAGGTCAGAATCGGAATGGGTGAGACAGGGTCCTGGGTTTTGCAGAACTTGGTGGTGCTGGGATTCAAGAGAGAAACGGGAATAGCGAGAAATCACTTCTTGTGGGATTTCCCATCTTTGTTGCTTGGAATTGGTGATTCTTACCCTCAAACGATCTTTGGACTCAAAGCTACACATAATATATGAATAGATAACAGAGCAAATGTGAAATGGAATAAACTCGGCTCAAAATAAATAAGGGAAATCATAGGAAAAGAATACAACTCGGTCGAATTCGTTTAGTCAACTGTTCACTCATAATCAAAAGCACTAACAATTATATAAAATGTCCATAATATCTTCAATTAACAATAAAATTTTTGCAGTGAAATTTTAGAAGCAACTACAATTTAACAACCGCAACTCCTGCTAGAATTTAATTGCTAAATTTTAATTATTAACTAAGGGTATTTTGGATATTTTATACCTTTTACACTTTTAACTAACATTTAACGATTGACTTAATGAATTAGATTAAGTTACATTAAAATCTTTAGATTTTAAAAATAGAGAACGTAAAAATACAAGATAGGAACAAATATTTTACTCTAATTATTAAGCAAAAAGAAAATAAAAAAAAATAGTAGTAGAGCGTTATTGCATAACATGGATTAAAAATGTATTAATTACTATTTTACTGAATGATGAACAATTAAAATTAATTCAAAAATCATCGATAATTCATCATGATGAAAGAGTGGCTTCGTCTGTCTTTTTTCCCCTTAAATTAGTTTATTACCTGGCAACGAGGTGGAGCTGTGGAATATCAGGTCCAAAAACAGAGGAGGCCTTGATGAGGTTAAGATCAGCAATCAAAGACTTCCCTGACCACGATGAGGAATCAATTCTTGCACTTGCAACGGTGTAGCCATAACCAATTGATTCAAAATCTTGTGGATCTGTTTCTCTTTCTCCTTCTGGAAAAGAGGTTGATGAATCTGCTAAAGCAGCACTAAGGAAAACGCAGAAAAAGAAGAAAAGTGCTGGTCGTTGACTTAGAAACAGAGTAGCTCTGTTCTTCGTCCTCATGGGCATTATCGCTATGTATGTGTGTGCGTGAGTATAGAAAACGATGGCCTTCTAATTTTAATGGTGTGTATTGATAATAGCCATCATTCTCAATCCTTAATGGACACTGAGAGTGACGGGAAAGTATTGTTTTTCTTGCACATTNAAGAAAAGTGCTGGTTGACTTAGAAACAGAGTAGCTCTGTTCTTCGTCCTCATGGGCATTATCGCTATGTATGTGTGTGCGTGCGTGAGTATAGAAAACGATGGCCTTCTAATTTATAATGGTGTGTATTGATAATAGCCATAATTCTCAATCCTACATGGACACTGAGAGTGACGGGAAAGTATTGTTTTTCTTGCACATTGTGGTTGTGCGTATAAGTTTAGGTGGCCACTATTTTTTTTCTCTATAATTGGGAAGTTTAAGACAAAATGAATATATAATTTTGATAATATTACAAAAAAAGTTTTAACATCAAGTGATTCCGGTACGGGGAGGAAATACAAGTACGATATTTTTTTAAAAATAGAAGTACAGATACGTCATATATATATATATATATATATATATNATATATAATTTAATTATAAAAAATATAAATATTCAATAAATAAATCAGTTCATAAATTTATTTTTCATTTTATCTATGTAAATAAGCTTTAAAAATTATAATATAACACTAGATTAAAGTTTTTTAGTTTATTCAGGGTAGCCCTTTGATGTAGTTATGTTATATTATTTTTGTTCTCTTCCCTTTTCTGTATTATCCATATAATATAACATAAAAAATAAAATAAAAAAAGACTCCAGAATCCCCTTCCCTCTCACCCTCGACTGTCTCTCTCCCTCCTCCTCTCACCTTATCTGAGTTCTCTCTCACCCTCGTCTCTCTCTCCTCTCACCTTCTCTGAGTGCTTTCTCGCCCTCCTCCTCTCTCCTTCGCCCTCCTCTCTTGACTCGACCTCCATCCACGGCCAGCCCCCCAAGTATTGCGGTCGGTCGCCTTTCGTATTGGAAGGTCTCTGCTATGGTAATGAATATGCTCTATCTTTGCCTAAATTTAAGTTATGAATCTGCTCTATCTTTGCCAAAACAAACAAACCAGTACCCACGATTCAATTTTTCATTTTGAATTGCCGTTTTTCTTGTCTGAGGCTTGGTACAGGTCTTTCCCAGATCATTATAGAAGCTCAAAAATTGTTGGGTTGTGAGATTATTTGGATATTGAAGGAAAAAAAGAAGGAGGGTGGAGACTGGTGGGCGTTTCCGGCACTAGTACGCGTACTGCGTTTCGAAAACGTACCAGAAACGGGTACGGCAAGATAATTGCGTTTCGGTGCAACATAGCTTTAAAACTAAGTGGATAAAAGAAAAATATATTAAAGATATTATTAGATTTTTTTGACTTTGATTATTTATTAAATTCAAATAATATCAACTATTTAGATATTTAATTGGTGGGTAATTTAGTTTTTCAGAATATTTATTATGACATCAAAATTAAATTATGAATTCACAAACCCCTAATTAGAAGGGGATACAATTATTTTTTAATAGCATTTCTCTAAATATAAATTATTTTTCAAAAAATTAAAACACGGTATAAATTTAAGAGAGGGGCTCCTATGCTACCTTACTTTTTTGGGGTATGGGTACGTAAGGCATCTACTCCAATCAGCACAACAAATAACCTTTGCTTTTCCTCAAATCTATGATGTTTTCTAACAAAACAAACATAAAAAATGAAAATAAATTTTGAAGACTATAATGAAAATAAAATAGAGATAGGAATAATTACGGAAAAAAAGAAGAAGAAATATTTCTTATATTTCTTTCCAAAATAGAAATGAAAAGTGATAATTTTATTTAAATAGAAAATTAACCATTGGTTAAGGGGCACAATAAAATAGTCATTGTAATTTTATTTTCTCTGCCTATATCATAATCAATCAATTTTGTTCCAGAATTATTTTATCAAGGATATTTCCATATTGATTTGAATAGAGTTCTAGTCGGTTCCTTTTTTCATGTTAGTCAATTGTTTGATTGAAAATTTTGATTCTATTTCCTTTTTTGTATTGCACCTAATTTACTATATAAACTTGCACAGGCTTTTGTTGAAAGCAACAAGGAATTACTTCCTTTCTGCCAGAAATTTACATTTTCCAAAACTAATAGGTGAGTGACCATGCATGAGCGCTGGGTTTGGCTTCTTGTGTATTTAGGATTTTATTTTTTAAATTCTCTTTATTATTCACTCATACTTCTGAATTCTGAATAGGTTGCATCTTCTTATCTTTTCTTTAACTTTGGTTGACACTGATTTTGTCTGCTTAGTTTCCTTTGCGACAATGGTGCTGCAAAATAGAGTGCCTCTATCCCAGTTAAATTACAGCAACAGGTTAGAAATGTTAATTTCCCTGTTCAAAAAAAAAAAGTTAGCATTCCACTTTTTTCAATTTACGTTTTTTTGTTTTTCTCATGTCTTGCATTTTTATATTCTTATATATATATATATTTCTTTGTGAGATTACTTCAATTGAAATTGCCATAGAAATCAGATACATACCATCACATGCTGATAAATTTTCCCTCACACTTAGGAGTTCAAGTTTTTCAAGTTACCAAAATGGCAGTCTCCAGGATCGTATAGAGATTTCAGATGATGAGAGTGACCAATCTAATGACAGTACATATTATTCAATAGAACGCTCCGTTGTCCAGTGTGCAAGTTGCTTTAAATGGAGGTTAATTCCAACCAAAGAAAGATATGAAGAAATACGTGAACATATCCTTGAAAGGCCCTTTTTTGTGGAACAGCTTGCGAGTGGCCTGATGATGTATCTTGTTTCGATCTAGAGGATGTTTGCCCAGATCAAAGCAGGCAGCTTTGGATTATTGACAACCCTGCTCATCCACGGCCTCCTCCTCGATGGCAACGCCTAATTCGGATGAAACATGAAGGAAGTACCAAATTGGCAGAGATGTATGCTTCTTCCAAAAGTTACTCTTTTCATAACTCTTAAAATTTTGTGGTGGATTGAACTGTGTATTGTTTTGAAATATATAACATGATTATGATTGTTTCTTGAAAGACAAAAGGGTATTGGTTAATGATTGACTTAAAATTCATGCTTAAAAGTTTATCCTTTTGTATGCATACTCTAAATTTGCTTCATTCTTCACAAATATATGGCCACTCTCCATGATATATTGAGCCACTTTAACAAACTGTGGTAATTCTGTCTTTTGAATATTTCAGATATTATATGGCACCAACTGGCAAGGTATTCGGCACACCAGAAGACATTGAGAAGTAGGGTTCTTCATTTCCGTTCCTTCATGTGATGATTAGCTCTATGACACGGGTTAAACACGGCCGTGTTCACTTATGGGTATAAGGACGTGGCGCTTAAAGTGAGTCTCTGGTCTGCAAACATGACCTCAGACATGGCCATGTTCTGCAGACATGGCCTCAGACACGGCCATGTTTGCGGTGGAAGCTGAAATGAGTCTCTGGACTATAGACACGGGCACAGACACGGCCATGTCACTTAAGTGAGGTTCTGGAGCATCAGACACGGCTTAGACACGGCCATGTTCAAAGGAGACACGACCATGTTCATTAGACACAGCCTCAGACATGGCCATGTCGCGAAAGACGGTTGTGTCTCATAAATCAGTTATTAGTTAGTTAGTGGTCATAACCGACTTGTTACTGGTTCCTATATAAACGTGAGATGTGTAAAGGAAATAACTGGAGATTAGCATTTCTAGACTTGAGAGAAATCAGAGAAGGAAAGAATCAGAGAGGAGTTGAGAGAAAAAAAAATAGAGTGAGGCTTGGAGTTCTAAATTGCAGAGTGCAAGGTTCAAGAACTGGAACCAAGGGGGATTCTATTGTAAGGAAGATTCAATCTTGATGATGAAAATCATAGTGGAATGCTCTCCCCCGTGGATGTAGGCCAACTTGGTTGAACCAAGTAAATCTCTGGTGTTGTTCTTCTTGATTCTGATTTACTACTTTATTGGTTTTCTGGTTTTTTTTTTCTTTTTTTTTTGTTCTTGCATTTGCTGGTTTGATTTGTGAATTAGTTGCATAGGTCACGAATTCTTTTACAATTGGCGCCGTCTGTGGGAAGAATTGAAGAAGAGAGTTTTAGCTATGGGATCAACCAAGTATGACATTGAGAAATTCTCTGGTTCTAATGATTTTGGATTATGGAGGATCAAGATGCAAGCCATTCTGGTGTAACAAGGATTGGCTGAGGCATTGAAGGGAGAATCTGCATTATCTGAGTCTCTGTCTGAGAAAGAAAAGAAAGATATGCTGGAGAAGGCCAAGAGTGCAATAATCTTGTGCCATGGGGACAAGGCATTAAGGGAGGTAGCTAGAGAACCATCTGCTGCTACAATGTGGCTCAAGTTAGAGTCACTCTACATGACAAAGTCTCTTGCCAATCGTCTATTCATGAAGCAGCAATTGTATTCTTTCAAGATGACTGAACAGAAATTGCTCACTGAGCAAATTGCAGACTTCAACAAAATTCTTGATGACTTTGAGAACATAGAGGTCAAATTAGAGGATGAAGACAAGGCTCTAATTCTGCTTAGTGCTCTACCAAAAGCATATGAGCATTTCAAAGATGCTATGCTGTTTGGAAGGGAGCAAACAATAACTCTTGATGAAGTCCAGTCCTCAATTCGAGCTAAGGAGCTTCAAAAGAAGCAAGACATGAACAAAGACAACCATGGGGAGGGGCTGAACGTGTCAAGGGGCAAACCTGAGAAAAAAAGCTTCAAGAGGGGCAAATCAAGATCAAAATCTAAGAATCAATAGCAAACCATGTACAAGTGTTCTCACTGCCGCAAGAAAGGTCATTTCAAGAGGGATTGCCCAGAAAGGAGGGGTAAGGAATTTAAGAAACCTTAAGATTTGGGAGTTGCAGCAATAGCCACAGATGGCTATGACACTGCTGGGGTCTTAGTAGTTTCAAATACTGAGACTGATAAGGATTGAGTGTTGGATTCTGGTTGCTCATACCACATGTGCCCAAGGAAAGGTTATTTTGAGACCATAGACCTGAAAGAATGTGGAGTGCTGCTGCTGGGCAACAACAAAGCATGCAAGGTGCAAGGCATGGGCTTAATCAGATTCAAGATGTTCAATGGCCAAGAAATCCTGCTGCAAGGAGTGAGGTATGTACCTGAACTCAAAAGAAATCTCATATCTATAAGCATGTTTGATAGCTTAGGATACTCTACTAAGATTGAACATGGTAGTATGAGAATCTCTAGTGGTGCACTTATAATTGCTAAAGGATTTAAAAAGAATGGCTTATATATTCTTGATGGTTCTACTATAATTGCACAAGCTGCTGTTGCAAGTCACACACTCCATGATAAAACTAAACTGTAACATATGAGGCTAGGGCATATTAGTGAAAGGGGTTTGGTTGAATTAGCAAAACAAAATCTGCTAAATGGTGATAAAATAGACAAACTAGACTTTTGTGATCAATGCATATTAGGAAAGGCTCAAAGGGTTAAATTTGGGGTTGGTATGCATAATGCAAAAGGTCCATTTGAGTATGCACATTCAGACCTCTGGGGTCTAGCAAGATCAAGGACTCATGGAGGGGGTTTTATTTTCTCACCATCATTGATGATTATTCTAGAAGAGTGTGGATTTATATCTTGAAAAACAAGAGTGACACATTTGAAAAATTCAAGGAATGACACACACTCATAGAGAATCAAATGGGAACCAAACTAAAATGTTTAAGGACTGACAATGGCTTGGAGTTTCTTTCATAGCAGTTTATAAGTTTTGCAGGGATAAAGGCATACAAAGGCACAAAACAGTAGCAAGAACGCCTCAGCAGAATGGCTTAGCTGAAAGGATGAACCGAACCATCCTTGAACGAGTGAGATGCATGCTGCTGAGTGCAGGACTACCTAAGAGCTTCTGGGGTGAAGCTGCTACCACTGCTGTCCACCTAATCAACCAAACTCCATCTTCAGCTATAGGGTTCAAAACACCTATGGAGCTGTGGAATGGAAGACCTACTGATTACACATACCTTAGGGTGTTTGGAGCTTTGGCATTTGCTCATGTCAAGGAAGATAAGCTTAGAGCAAGAGCAATCAAGTGTGCATTCATAGGATACCCTATTGGAGTTAAGGGATACAAGCTATGGAGGATGGAACCTGGTGAACCTAAGTGCATAGTGAGCAGGGATGTGATCTTTGATAAGACAAGAATGACTATGTTGGATAAAGAGCAAGAAGAAACCAGCAGAGAATAATCTGAGCAAGAGAGTACTCAAATTGAGGTGGAGCTACTAATTCACCATGAAACTGAAGAAGCAACTCAAACTGAAGAAGAAGAGGTTGTTGAACCACAACCTAAACCAGTTCAGAATGAGTATCGCCTGGTCAGAGATAGAGCAAGGAGAAGGATCATACCACCTAAAAGATTTGGCTATGCTGATCTTATCTGCTATGCTCTGAATATTGCTGAAGAAATTCAAGACCCTGAGCCTTCAAACTTCAAAGAAGCACTCAGGGGAAGAGATAGTCACAGATGGATGACAGCAATGAAGGAGGAAATGAAGTCGCTGGACAAGAACAAGACTTGGGTTCTGGTAGATCTACCTAACAACTAAAGGGTAGTGGGCTACAAATGGATCTTCAAGAGAAAAAAAAAGGGATTCCAGGAGTTGAGAAGGCCAGATACAAAGCAAGACTTGTGGCTAAGGGGTTCACATAGGTTGAAGGAATTGATTTCACTGAAACCTATTTACCTGTGGTTAAGCATTGTTCAATCAGAATCTTGTTGGCTTTAGTGAATCAGTTTGACCTTGAACTAGAGCAACTAGATGTCAAAACAGCATTCCTTCATGGTGATCTAGAGGAAACCATATACATGGAGCAACCAGAAGACTTTATTGAATATAAGAAGAAGGTCTGTTTGCTGAAGAAGTCACTATATGGTTTGAAGCAAAGTCCAAGACAATGGTATAAAAAATTTGATGATTTTCTGATAAAGCTAAATTTCCAGAGGAGTAGCTATGACAACTGTGTTTACATCTTGGGTCAGAATGGAAAACCACACTTGTACTTGCTATTATATGTGGATGACATCCTAATAGCTAGTGTAAGTAAATCAGAAATTGATAAACTGAAATTGGGGTTGAATTCCGAGTTTGAGATGAAGGAACTTGGGGGCTGCCAAGAAAATTCTGGGAATGGACATCATCAGGGACAGATCAAATGGAGAACTATTTCTATCACAGCAAGGCTACATGAAGAAAGTAGTTGAGAGGTTTAGGATGCACATGTCTAAATCTGTCTCAACTCCTTTAGGGCAACACTACAAACTTTCAGTCCAACAAGCACCTAGCACAGATGAAGAAAGGGTCAGAATGGTGGCAATTCCATATGCAAGTGGAGTTGGAAGTATCATGTATGGTATGGTGTGCAGCAGACCAAATTTAGCTCATGCAGTGAGTGTGGTTAGTAGATTCATGGCAGATCCTGGACCAACACATTGGGAAGCTTTAAAATGGGTGCTGAGATACTTGAATGGCTCATTGAGTTCTGGTTTGAAGTTCAAGAGAGAGGTTCAAGTGGAAGAAGCTATCAAGGGATATATGGATTCAGATTATGCAGGAAACATTGATACAAGGAAGTCCTTGTCAGGATATATATTCACCTTGTATGGCACTGCTGTTAACTGGAAATCCATGCTTCAGTCTGTGGTAGCTTTGTCTACAACACAAGCAGAATATATAGCCCTTGCAGAGGGTGTTAAAGAAGCTCTGCGGCTCAAAGGGATGATTGGTGAATTGGGAGTCGGTCAAGGAAGTGTCACAATACACTGTGACAGCCAAAGTGCAATTCATCTCTCAAAACATCAAGTGTATCATGAGAGGTCAAAACACATTGATGTGAGACTTCACTTTATAAGAGATGTGGTTGATGCTCAAGAGGTTCTGGTGGAGAGATTGCAACAGAAGAAAACCCTGCTAATGTATTCACAAAGTCATTGCCTCATGCTAAGTTCAAGCATTGCTTGGACTTAATGGGGTTCTGTGAAGGATAAAACATAAGAGGGAGAGCAACACTTGATTGAAATTTTTTGATTTAAGAGACAAGGTGGAGAAATGTGATGATTAGCTCTATGACACGGGTTAAACACGGCCGTGTTCACTTATGGGTATAAGGGCGTGTCGCTTAAAATGAGTCTCTGGTCTGCAGACATGGCCTCAGGCATGGCCATATCGAATCAGACACAGCCACAGACATGGCTATGTTCGCGGTGGAAGCTGAAATGAGTCTCTGGACTATAGACATGGGCATAGACATGGCCATGTCACTTAAGTGAGGTTCTGGAGCATCAAACACGGCCATGTTCAAAGGAGACACGACCATGTTCATCAGACACAGCCTCAGACATGGCCATGTCGCGGAAGACGGTTGTGTCTCAGAAATCAGTTATTAGTTAGTTAGTGGCCATAACCGACTTGTTACTGGTTCCTATATAAACATGAGATGTGTAAAGGAAATAACTGGAGATTAGCATTTCTAGACTTGAAAGAAATCAGAGAAGGAAAGAATCAGAGAGGGGTTGAGAGAGAAAAAAATAGAGTGAGGCTTGGAGTTCTAAATTGCAGAGTGCAAGGTTCAAGAACTGGAACCAAAGGGGATTCTATTGTAAGGAAGATTCAATCTTGATGATGATAATCATAGTGGAATGCTCTCCCCCATGGATGTAGGCCAACTTGGCTGAACCACGTAAATCTCTGGTGTTATTTTTCTTAATTCTGATTTATTGCTTTATTAGTTTTCTGGTTTATTTTTTTCTTTTTTTTGTTCTTGCATTTGCTGGTTTGGTTTGTCAATTGGTTGCATAGGTCACGAATTCTCTTACACTTCAAATTTTTGAACACATTTAAAAATCATTGATATTCATTTTACAATTTGTTCTTGTTGCTTATGATTTTCCAGGTTTTTGCTACAACATCCAAATTATATGAACTTCTAATAAAGTCTAAAGAAAGTTGGAGAATATATGTTTTGTATAGATTTTTAATAAGCACGGACACAGATAAAAGACACGGGATACCATAAAATCTAAAAAATACAGAACATGACACTATATATATATATATATATATAGAGTAAAACACCACTTTGGTCCTTGAAAGATTTGAGATTAAACAAAATCATCCTTGAAAGATAGGAAACAACAAAATGGTCCTTTAAAGATGCAACATCCATAACAAAATGGTCCTCCGATAGTGTAGTCCGTTTACAGGTGACCGAAGTGCTGACGTATCACCGTTAAATGCTTATTTGGCCTGTTAGTGACTGACGTGGCACACTAAAATGGTCCTTCTTCATTTCTTCCCCATTTCCCCATTTCCCCTCCCATTCACACACACCCCTTCTTCACCTTCCTCCATTTTCACTTCTCAAGCTCCCACCCAAGCACCACTGCCGGCCACCCCTTGCTCCGCCCAAACCCCTCGATTTTCACCACCACGCACCACCCCTTTCTTCCCCTCTCCATTTCGCCCCTCTCTCTCCAAGACCCAATATAGTTGATGAAAAAGACATTGATCTAAGAAAGCTAATTCCGCTGATTTTCCATTATGGAAGGTGAAAATAAGATCTTCCAAAGCTCGTCTTAAATGAGTCAAATTAAGTGGTTCTCTGTAGATGGACTTTGTCTTTTTTAATGGTAAACCGTCCCAGCAAAAATGTAAAAAGAATTGTTATTAGGTTTAATGGATTTGTTTATATATGCTACTTATGATCATCATGTTGCATAAATTTTCTTCTGTTAACAATTGAAGGCGTTGCTAGTGGCAGTATATATACTAGTTTCTTTGTTATGTAAAGCATTTTTGTCTAACATGCTAGTAACATCTCTCTGTTTCAATTATACCGAGTTATGCACACGAAAATTTTAAAGCAAGAAGCAACTAATCCCCAAGGAAAAGTTAGATTAATACATGTGTACCTGCACAATTTCCTTTACCATTATTTTAGCAATATGCATTTTTTCCTGAAATATAGATTTTTTCCTGCGCAATATGCATTTTTTCATCAACTATATTGGGTCTTGGAGAGAGAGGGGTGAAATGGAGAGGGGAAGAGAGGGGTGGTGCGTGGTGGTGAAAATGGAGGGGTTTGGGCGGAGCAAGGGGTGGCCGGCGATGATGTTTGGGTGGGAGCTTGAGAAGTGAAAATGGAAGAAGGTGAAGAAGGGGTGTGCATGAATGGGAGGGGAAATGGGGAAGAAATGAAGAAGGACCATTTTAGTGTGCCACGTCAGTCACTAACAGGCCAAATAAGCATTTAACGGTGACACGTCAGCACTTTCGTCACCTACAAATGGACTACACTAACGGAGGATCATTTTGTTATGGATGTTGCATCTTTGGAGGACTATTTTGTTGTTTCCTATCTTTCAGGGACGATTTTGTTTAATCTCAAATCTTTTAAGGACCAAAATGGTGTTTTACTATATATATATATATTATGCCCTTATTTTTTAGTTAATTAATTTAATATTAGTCATATGATTTATTTAGGATTTTTTTTATATAAGCTATGATTAATTTTAAAGAAAATTATTGTATATGATTGTCTTGTTGACCTTCATATATCATTAGCTCAAGCCCACATTCTAAAAGTACAAACTATCAAATACACCTTAATCCAAATAAAAAAAAAAGTAATAAAAAAACCCATAAAATCCTCCACCCCAAGCCCACATTCTAAAAGTACAAACTATCAAATACACCTTAATCCAAATAAAAGAAAAAAAAGTAATAAAAAAACCCATCAAATCCTCCACGCCGACCCCAGCAAAAGCTTTCCAAACACATTCTCTCCCCATCTCTCTCTCTCTCTCTCTCTCTCTCTTTCTCTTTCTCTCTCTCTCGGAAAACCTCGACAATAAGACGAAACATCTATGTGAGCTCCATTAATGGCTGCCAAGTTGAGGAGGTGGTGGGTTGCTAGAAGGGAAAAAGAGAAAGACAAGAAGAGTATTGGGTACAGGTTGGAGCATTGGACAGTGGATAAGGAGAAAGCAGTGTCCGACCAACAGATCAGCCTTGTCAAGCGGTGTCAGCGCAGTGGCTGAGCCGTGTCGCGGAGGTTTCCAAGCTGGACACTTTGACACGGCTGAAAATTACTTCTTAGTATTTTGATAAAACCTTAAAGATAGATAAAAAATAGATTTATATTGGTCATTTCATATGGCTTATGTTGTAGAGAAGTATTGATGTAATAATATACAGTCAACAGTTTAAATAAATTTTAATTTAAATATACAATTTAAATTTCCATAATATGAGACATGTGACATATCGTTATAAGAAATTTACAAAATTCTAACAAAAACTTTTCTTTGAAATTTTCAACCGAATTTAAGTTGTTGGAATTTCTTATTTATTATTATTTTTATTTAAAAAAATTGTTTTTTTTGGAATTTCTTATTTATTTTTAAAATTTTTACTTTTTCTGAAAAAAAAAATATTTGTGTTAAGATTCCTAAATTTCTGTTGCACATTCTTAAAAAATTTAGCTACAAAAGCTACTAGTCCACATTTTTAACTTGAATTTAAATTTGATCTACTAAATATATAAAATTTCATACATACACAATTAACTATATTTTGCCATACAATATGCAAAAGACTTTTATAACAATTAAAATATCTTAATAATTTCAATAAAGTGACATTTTCTTTTAAATAATTTTATAAAATAATGGATTAAATTAAACAATTTAAAGTTGCACAAAACTTGCACATGCTTGCTATGAGTTTTCTTAACATTATAAAAAAAAAAAGATTATTTCTTCATCTAAATTTAATTTTCATCTTCATTGTCGTCTTTATATGTGTCATCAACAGCAACAACAACTTCATTATCCACTTCCTCTCCTTCATCTTCCTCATCAAACAAGATCCCATAGCCCATCACTAGCAAGTATAAGAAACTCCAAAGAACTGTCAATTTTTTCTTCCTGCAAGTCTATAAACATGCTTGTGAGTTGTGACTAAAATACACAAAAGAGGAAAACAAAGACAGCCAAAATGAGTTTAAGGCAAATTGTTCATGCTCCAAGTCCATTAGCACAGTGACTATAATATACCGCGAAGAGAGGAAGACAAGAAAAATAAGTTTAAGGACATCTCATAAAGAAGTGAGAAGGTTAGTCCGGAGATATCTTTGTTACATAGAACCTGCCTTTTGAATGCGAACCATACAATAAAGGCTAAAACCTATGAAGACATATTGAGATGCAAATTGAGCCACTATTATAGAAGCAAACCTGAATTTCTGGATTAGCAACGACATACTGCTTCAGCTTCAGGAGTCTATCACCAAATGCTCGAGAAACAGCAAGAACACCACCGACTCTCCAAGTTCCAGTGAAGTTAAGTTCATATTAGTAATAACCACAGAAATCTCTGAACTTATACGGAGGTAGATGACTACAAGTGGACCTCACCAGTGTTAGACTACAAACAGATCATGGATGACATGTTCATTAAGCTGATGTTGGATAGCTGTCATAGAAGTTAGTTATTTTGTTAGCAGTAATAGCTTCTAGAGAAAGGCTGAGTAGAATCCGGCTTCTATATATTCTAAGAGCTAGGGATTGTATCATTCATTGAATTCATTTTTCTCATTACAAAGATAATACAGAGGAGATTCTCTTCATCATTCGTTTCTCTTTTTGATATGTTCATTCTGCAGAACTTTTTCAGTTCTGCATAATCTGTGTTTGCTTCTCTTATTGATCTCCTTCTTGATTCATCTTGCTCGACTCATCAATCCCTGATCATTCAGAAGTTTCACATGGTATCAGAGCTCCTTTAATGGCAGATCAAAGTGCAAGTTCTGGATTGTCATTTTGTGAATCTGGGAATCCCACTCTTCCAACATTTGGTCAGGCTTTGACAGTCAAACTCGATCGTGGAAATTTTCTGATCTAGAGGAATCAATTGCTGAATATCGTCATTGCAAATGGCTATGAAGAGATTCTTGATGGATCACAGTCATGTCCTCCAAGATTCATTACATCAAATGAAGGAAATTTGGTGCTCAATCCAGATTTCACTTTCTAGCAGAGAAAGAATCGCTTGGTGATGAGTTGGCTCTATGCTTCCCTAACTGAGCCAATCATGGCACAAATCATGTCATATAATACAGCTTCTGACATTTGGAAGTCTCTAGCAAAAAGCTTTGCTTGCACCTCAAGGGCAAGAATCATGGAACTCATGCTAAAACTACAAACTACCAGGAAAGGTAATCTTGGACTATGGGAATATATGCTGAAAATTTGAAATATCTGTGATAATCTTCGAGCAATTAGAGAAAATGTGACTGAAGATGATCAGATTATGGCTGTTCTCAGTGGTCTATGACCTGAGTATAACTCAGTTGTCGCTCCTCTCAGCTTTGCAACAATGTCTATAGAAACATTGCAAAGTCATCTTCTTGGTTTTGAAGGAAGATTAGAGAGACAGAGGTCTGTGGATGAACAAATCCTAGTTCAGGCAAATGCAGCAACGTTTAATCAAGTTGCAGGAAAGAGAAGATTCAATGGCAATTCGAGTTCTCATGCTGGGAATGGAAATGCTCCAACTAGGCATTTTTCCAGCCAAGGTGGCCAATTCAGAAAGAACAAAAATGACAATGGAGCAAACCAGAAGTCTCTATGTCAAATCTGTCACAAACCAGGACATGTAGCAGTGGATTGTTGGCATTGTTTTGACAATAATTATCAGCCAAAACCTGCTACCAATTCCACACAGAATCAAGAACCACAAGCCTTCATGGCTACAACCTCAAATGTTGAAGATACACCATGGTTTTTGGACACTGGTGCAACACACCATGTCACAGCGGATCTTGGCAATCTCTCTCTCCATAATCCTTTTGCTGGAGATGAAGGAGTCACTGTAGGAAATGGTAAGAGTCTAACTATTCACAACACAGGTACTACATCCATTTCAATAGCTAAAAGACCTTTATTACTTAAAAATGTGTTGCACGTTCCAAAGATAACTGCAAATTTGGTTAGTGTAAGAAAATTATGTCAAGATAATGGTGCCTATGTAGAGTTTTATCCCTCTTGCTTTCTTGTGAAGGATCTGACAACTCGAGAGGTCCTACTCCAAGGAAGAATTGATCAAGGATTATACAAAGTCATGACTGGACTTACTGCAGGAAGCATTTCTCATTCAGTTCATGCTAAAGCTTTTCAAGTTTTCAGTATAGATTCTAATAAATTTGTCTCACAATTACAATTGTGGCACAATCGATTAGGCCATCCTAATCTTGATGTAATCAACAGAGTTATGGCCAAGAGCAAACTAGCTAGGTTTTCTTTCAATAAGACACCTATCTGCAGCTCTTGTCAATTGGCAAAAAGCCATAAGCTGCCCTTTGTAAGGTCTATAACTAGATCAATGAAACCTTTTGAGTTGATTCATGCTGATCTTTGGGGATCTCCCTCATGCAAATCTGTTAATGGAGCTTGTTATTTCCTATTATTGATTGATGACTTTAGTCATTTTTCTTGGCTTTATCTTCTGCATTCTTAGTCTGATGCATTAGTTATGTTCACAAGATTTCAAGCTATGGTTGAACGCCAGTTTGATTGCAAAATCAAAACTGTTCAGTCTGATTTTGGAGGAGAGTTTGTGAGTTTCACTCAGCTAGTGCAATCACTAGGTATGGAGCACAGGTTCTCTTGTCCATATACACCTCAACAGAATGGTATTGTTGAAAGGAAGAACATGCATGTGGTGGAAACTGGGCTATCTCTACTTACTACTGCAGGTATTCCTACCAAATACTGGCCATTTTCTTTCCAATCAGCTGTCTATCTTATTAACAGACTCCCCACTGGAGTTCTGAATCATAATTCCCCATATGAGCTGGTATATCAGAAAATACCAGAGTTTACTCAACTTAAGGTGTTTGGCTACTTGTGTTTCCCTTGCCTACGACCCTACAGAACTCATAAACTCCAAGATAGATCTGCTATTTGCTGTTTCTTAGGCTATAGTAATAAGCACAAAGGTTTTCTTTGCTTGGATATGACTTCCAAACGTATATACATTTCCAGGCATGTGGTGTTTGTCGAAACTATTTTTCCATTTTAAGTTCCTTCCACAGATTTCTCTCATAACTCCTCTCAATGTCATGTTCCTATTGTTCTTTCTCCCACACCATCTTTGTCTCAAGCACCTTGTTCACCCTCCCTATCTCCTCCTAATGCTTCCCTCACAGATAGTCCTAGAGACATTACTAGTTCTTCTCCTATTTCTACTGCCTCAGATAATGCATCATCCCTTCCTTCAGCTCCCATTGTTTCACCATTAGTTGCTCCTGCTATGCCTACCTCCAGAGTCATTACCCGCAGCTAGAATGGCATTTTTAAACCTAAGGTTTATACCACTGCCTATGGTCTTGTTCCTCCTGAACCATCCACCTACACTCTAGCCAGTAAGTCTCCTAAATGGATTGATGCCATGACTGCTGAGTATACAACATTACAAGCTAACAGAACCTGGGATCTTGTTCCTTGTCCTACTGGTGAAAACATAGTTGGCTGCAGGTGGATTTACAAGCTCAAATATAAACCAGATGGCTCTATTGAGAGGTTTAAAGCCTGTTTAGTTACTCAAGGTTTCACTCAAACCTATGGCATTGACTACTTTGACACTTTCAGTCCAGTTGTGAAGCCAACCACCATTTGCACTATGCTCACCATTACACTCTCTCATAATTGGCCAATTCAGCAATTGGATGTCAATAATGCATTTATGAATGGTGACTTGCAGGAAGAGGTTTATATGAAACAGCCTCAGGGGTTTGAGAATGCCTCTTACCCTCATCATGTTAGCAGACTTCGTAAGGCTCTCTATGGCTTGAAACAAGCACCTAGAGCTTGGTTTAATAAGCTGAAACTTACTTTACTACAGTGGGGCTTCAAGTGTACTGTCTCTGATAGTTCTCTTTTCTACTGGAGTGGTGCTTTATTTGTTAGTATATGTTGATGACATCATACTAACTGGTTCTAGTCTTGCTCTCATACAGAAACTTGTCACCTCTCTCAATTCTGCATTTTCTTTAAAGGATTTGGGAGCTCTTCATTATTTTCTAGGCATTGAAACTATCAGAATGTCTCAGCAGCTACATTTGTCCCAAGCCAAATACATTACTGATCTCCTTCATCAAGCAGGATTGGAGAATGCCAAACCAGCCCCTACTCCAATGGTCAGTAGTCAAGTTTTGTCCATTTCTAATAGAACCTTATTATCTCAACCTCTGGTTTACAGAAGCTTGGTAGGTGCTCTTCAGTATTGCACCATCACTAGGCCTGATATTGCCTATTCAGTAAACAAACTTTGCCAGTTTATGAGTGCCCCCACTGATATCCATCTTTAGGCTGCCAAACGAGTGCTGAAGTATCTCAAAGGAACACTGACGTATGGTCTCCTCATTCCTAAGTCACAACAGCTGCCCTTGGTTGCATACTCTGATTCAGACTGGGCTGGCTGTCCTAATGACAGACGCAGCACCAGTGGCCATGCTGTTTTCCTTGGCTCTAGTCTAATCTCTTGGACTTCAGGCAAACAAAAGGTGGTAGCTCGCTCAAGTACTGAAGCTGAGTACAGGCCTTTAGCCAATGCCACCTCTGAATTACTTTGGCTGCAATCTCTACTTCAGGAACTCAAGTTGCCTCTGGCTTCTGCTCCTCTGCTGCTCTGTGATAATTTGAGTGCAACCTTTCTTGCAGTTAATCCTGTCTTGCATGCAAGGACAAAGCATATTGAGATTGATTGCCATTTTGTCCAAGAACAAGTTCTCAACAAAACTCTCAAACTTTGTCATGTTCCCTCTTCTGATCAGTTGGCAGACATCCTCACCAAGCCTTTGTCCATCAAGCTTTTTCTGTCCAATCGCAACAAACTCAATGTGCTACCTCGCACCTTGTGTTTGAGGGGGGATGTTAGACTACAAACAGATCATGGATGATGTGTTCATTAAGCTGACGTGTCATTTCAGTTATAAGAATTCTGTTATAAGCATTATAGCTGTCATTGGACAGCTGTCATAGAAGTTAGTCATTTTGTTAGCAGTAATAGCTTCTAGAGAAAGGCTAAGTAGAATCTGGCTTCTATATATTCTGAGCTAGGGATTGTATCATTCATTGAATTCATTTTTCTCATTACAAAGATAATACAGAATAGATTCTCTTCATCATTCTTTTCTCTTTCTGATATGTTCATTCTGCAGAACTTCTTCAGTTCTGCATAATCTATGTTTACTTCTCTTCTTGATCTCCTTCTTGATTCATCTTGCTCGACTCATCAATCCCTGATCATTCAGAAGTTTCACAACTAGCCCACATGACAAAGCCCCCAGCATCTTCAATCCTCCGCCTCTCATTAGTTTGATCTGGCTTATGATCTCGAGAAACAGCAATGGCTAAAGGAAACCACAAAAGGAAGTGCCACATTAATTATATACAAAGGTTTGACTAACTTTCTTAGAACAAATGCATTAGGAATGGACAAAAAAACTAAAAATTATGAACTAAATAATAAACGGAAGATAGTTTATGACATTTTAATTACTCTAATGAGATGGTTATTAAATACCCTAATACATAAATTTGCCTCAAAATGGGTGGCTAGAATTTCGAGATTAGGAAGTGGAGAAAACTAAAATATGAATCATACAAAAAAAGCATAGGGCTGAGATCATATAGAAAGCTCCAGACCCTTTGACAGCGAGAAGAATCAGTTCTTGGTGCATCAAAATTATATCAGTAATAATATGAATGAGTATAAAATGCCAGTAGCCTTACCATTACCACCCCTACATATAACTGCTCTGGAGTCCCCAACATTTGCAACAAGCAAACGGTCCCCAACTAGGATGGCAGTGGAAGCAGTTGATCCATCATCCCTGTTTTGGCCATTTTCTGAGTTCAAAAATTCAATGGGTATATGCATCAGCTGCGGAAAATAAAAGTTTCGCAAGAAAGAACATAGTTACTCTGTGGTTCTTGCAAATTGTAGAACATCAGACAAAAGAATCATATATGAGTATATGCATGTAGGAAATAGACAAACCTACAGCTGATTTGGTATCAGAAATAAATTTTGGATGTGTGATCAAATTTTAAAAGTTCTGATCAACACCATCAATTCTTGTCTCATAAAAATCCACCATTGAAGATCTCTTGCAGATAAGTAATTACTTCTTCAACAATAGTAGGATTTAAATCAAAGGATTCCCATTTCAATATTATCTTTACCCTATCGCGCATGCTCTAAATTATCAATGGTGCCATGATAGATAACCATTGGCAGAGCTAGGTTTTTGGATTAGGTGGGACAAAATCCAAAGCTATAGGGGGGATGATATAATATGGGATATGGGGAAAGGACTAAAGGGATGAAAAAAGAAGGCCTTGTCTCCCCCATATGAGATGGGAAACTCTACACTTACCTCCCTTGATGCCATACTTCTTTGTTCCTCAAAACTGCATTAGAGTCAAGTAAATTTTCCTTATGTTTGTGCTTTTCTGTTTATAAGAAGACAAAGGATCAACGAAACAGTTCAACGTGGAAAACGTTGAAATGAAATCTCAATGACAAAACAAATGTGTTTCATCAAAAAACAAGACGAGGTAACCTGACAATTAAGGCAACCTGGCTCGTAGACTATGATCTTGTTTTAGCATAATGCGGACAACGACTATCACTTTTAGATTAAAGTGACATCACATCTATAATGAGGACAACGACTTACCATAATGCAAAGCAAAGTCAAGACTTGTTTACATTTTTCACATTTAGTTATACAGTAAAAGACAAAAGGACAGCACCCACACAATTTTTTTTATAAAATATAATAACGATATAATCTAAAAAAGTATGTTAAAAAATAATTTTTTTAAATTTACTTTTTAGCATTCTTTTTATATAGTGTCGCTATTACATTTTATAAAAATTTGCATGTTCTGATATATACTGGGTGACTTAATTTTTTAAAATCTTCGTAATGATATCAAAATCACACAATAACTCTCATTAGATCTCATGCATAGGTAAAAGGTGTAGCATAAAAAATAGCATAAATATTCACCTTTCCACATTTAGCAATACAGTAAAAGACAAATAAAAAAAAGGAAAAATTACATGACTCTAGAAGGGTGAGCTAGATTGTCTTAAGATTGAATGCAAGTACGTAAGTAATTAATGTTTATTAATGCACTTCAATTATTTTATGCAAATAGGTCCGTAGGTAATTAATATCAATGCTCAAGAGTATGTGCACCATTCATGTATTAGCTAATGTAATAATCTTCATGCCAAGTTCTGTTATATTGTTTCTTCTAGGTGAGATTTCATGTCAATGTTTTTTACGTTTAGCTGTCTCATTCATCGTTTGCCTTTTGGTGTACAGAAAAAGACAAAAAAAATGAAGAATGACTTAACTCAAGCAAGTTGATGCTTGGTAAAGAAGGTAAAAATTGAATAGGTGGGAGGGCTACTAATATTTCCTTCAAACTTTTTATTTAACTTAAATAGCACTTGTTTTAAGGCTTATAACGAACCAAATTAAAGTAATTTCATATGAATAAAAAAATAGTTAAAAGTAACTAAAATATATGAATTAGACTATAAAAAAAATTTCAACAAAATTTTTTAATTCCAATGAAAAATTTCCATTGAAATTTTTGTTGAAATTTTTTATTTTTTATTATTATTATTTATTTTTAAAAATTAATAGTTATTTATTTTTAAAATTTTAATTTTTTTAATTTTTACTTTTCTTTTAAAAAAGACTAGTTTTAAGATTTCTAAATTTTCTTTGTACAACCTCAAAATTTACCCACAAAAGCTGTTAGTCCACATTTTTAACTTGAATTTTAAATTCGACTGAATATATAAAACTCTATATATACACAATTAACTATATTTTGCCATACAATATGCAAAAGACTTTTATAGCAAGTAAAATATCTTAATAAGTTCAATAAAGTGATACTTTCTTATAAACTCAAAAAAAAAAAAATTAAAACAGGGGATCAAATTAAACAATTTAAAGTCACACAAAACTTGCACTCGCTTACTACTGATTTTCTTAACATTATGAAAAAAAGATGATTTGTCCATCTAAATTTAAGCATCATCTACATCGTTGTCTTTATCTACGTTATCAGCATCAACAGCGTTATCTGCTTCCTCTCTTTCGTCGTCCTCATCAAACAATATCCCATGGCCCATCACTAGCTAGTATAAGAAATTCCAAAAAGCTGTCAATTTTTTCTTCCTGCAAGTCCATAAACATGATTGTGACTAAAATATACAGAGGAGGAAAACAAAGAAAACAAAAATAAGTTTAAGGCAAATTGTTCTTGCCCCAAGTCCATTGGCACAATGACTATAATATACCGAGAAGAGGGGAAGGCAAGAAAAACAAGTTTAAGGGCATGTAAAAAAAAAGTGAGAAAATCAGTCTGGAGATATCTCTGTCACATAGAACCCTTTTGAATGTGAACCATCCAGTAAAGGCTACAACCTGAACAGTATTTGCCCCAAGAAGAATAAATTCAGCAGCATCACTGCCTGTCTCAACACCACCAATAGCAGAAAGAGAATAGTCCCCACCATCAAACTCTGATTTCATCATTTTTGCAATAGTCATCACCTTCCCAGGAGTTGAGTATCTGATAATAAAATTTAGACAAATAAGATATCTAAGATGATTCGAAAATCAAGGGAAAACCAGGAATATAATATGAGAGACTACAAACTCCTCAACACAATGCTCAGGACATAATGAGTTGAGATAGATTCCCATGACACTCGTGATTGTATTTATAGCAGATACTCCCTCACATCCTGAACTTAGAGCAACCCTTGCTGGCTATAAACAGAAGCAGAACTAATATTACTTACAGAACCCAAAGCAACAATGCTCTCCATCAGAGACTGACAAAGCGAAGTTCATCTGCTCACTAGAATTGTAGCACTAGTTCACCAATACATTTCACATGCAAAGAGCCAGAGTGTAGAATGTTTAACTTCTTCTCAGAAGATCATTTTGGGCAGAAAAAGCCATATACAAGGGCACAATGTTACAAGGTTAAAACTTAAAAGCATGTAAAATCATTTAAGAGTGGCTCATTTCCCAGTTCCTAAGTATGTAACATGCATCAAATCCATAAAAAAAAAATGTAGAACAGCTTTTGTGCATGATACAATAGATCTGCTTTCAGTCAGAAAATCAGAAATTTGACTACCATTCATAAATTTGATAATGAGCAAGCTTCCACTTGCTTCCAAAACACACTACAACATGATTAAAGTATAAAGGATTTATACATAACCAACCTGTTAAATGTCAGTGATATTAGGAGTCATCTTAGCCCAAACAGGAACTGTAGCCTTAGCATTTATTCATCCACAAACCAGAAGTGCACAATCTTGCCCAACAGTAGCGCCCATTTTGCACTCTGGCATACCATGAGGACAGGAGAAATTTATTTCAATTGCATCCTAGAAGAATATCAGGGAAAGTCAGATGTCAGATGTCAGAAGCATTCCAAGTGAGAAAAGGATTATATTTCATGAACTCAGATAAAAACCACATCTTACAACTCCAGTTTTCTCAACTCGATCAATCAGCAACTGCCAAGTAGCTTTATTATACTCCTCCATAATTGAAGCAATGAGAATTCTATCTGGATATTCATACTTCAGTTGTTTAAACACTTTCAGCATAGTTTCCAGCGGCCTATCACTAATGAATTCAATATTCTCCCAACCTATTATTTCTCCTTTGGCAGATCCATTTGAACCTGGCCTTAGTGGTGCATGACGTGGAGTAACGTTTATTACTTTGGCCGCATCAAGTGACACCTATCAAGAAACATATCAGATCCCATGGTGAGCTTTCAACAGGGATAACACAAGTGCATTAGCAGTATATAGGTTTACTACAAGGAAACTACTACTTCCAGCAAAAGCAAACAATAAATATAATATCACAAACAGGATTGAGGAATTTCAACCTAAGTGGAAATTTTGTCAAATACACATATATATAACAGCTGAATGAATGCAAACAAGGATTTTCATATACAAATAGGGATACAGGGGCTTCTTATGCATGCTTTACTAACCAGATATACAGAAAATTGTTGCAGATCAGGGCTCTAAACAAAAAAAACGGTTGAGAACCTAAAGCTTAAAAAATAACAAGCCATTGCATTCACAAAGAAAAATACTAATTACACCAATGGATAGTTTTATTTCATTTGAGAACAAATGGAATAAGTATTCCCGATAGTACTAAGACTCTAGAATTAAGCCAGTCAGGAAACTAACTAACAAACAAATTCTAATAGAATTTTTCAATTCTTAAATAACACATGCAATTATTAGAATACAGGTCTACAAATTATTAGAAATAACAACACCACAAGATACAACATTACTCCTAAACCAGAATCAAAGTATCCTCCAAACCATGAAGTATAATTCCTAACTTACATTACATGTTATGCGGTTCCCATGCATCAATAAAACAGTTTGCTTCAAATTGTTAATAGCAAGATCCTTTTACTAACCACTTCATTTTGATAACATGAAAGTCTATATACTTATAGGCACAAAAGAACATGTGGCTTTCCGAATTTGGCGTCTAGTACATCCTCAGGAAATAAAATGTTCAGACATCTAATACCCTGTTGAATGTTCTATTACGGTATTCTCCTGTTAGGCTAATTATCCTGAATAGAATATCAGACGCAGATATAGAAAAGGATAAACAGAGGAGACATCGTTATTGAAAGAAAGAAATCTAGAAGTCAAACTTGATGACAAACTCCAATTCACCAACATAAATCTGCCATAGTCAGAGTTGAACCATGCAGAAGAGAAGGAGAAAGAATCAAGCAAACTACAATAATTAACATTCATGTTTTAGAAAAACAGACCATAAAAGTGTAAAAGGTTTACTCTTTGGTTATTGAAAGGCCATGATCATGAAAATTAACATATTGAAAAGAAGCTAATACAAGGGTGGGGACGGTATGCGATGGGAAATTCTACACTTACCTCCCTTGATGTCATACTTCTTTTTTCCTCAAAACTGCATTCATTAGACTTTCGATTATGTTTCCAAGGCATGTGATTGCAGTCTTCACACTAAGCTCCAAAGGACTGCAATACAAATCAAACTTTTGTTTTTTGCTTTTAAAATTGATCTTTGCTGATGATTTGTGGATCTAATGGTATTCCTGCTGCTTACATATAGTAATTAGGGTGTTGCATGTAATGGTTATATTCCCGGAGTCTTTTATCTGAATAACGATGTTTTGCAAACTATTTACTCAAATGTTAATGTTATGAAAGTATTTATCAATCTACTGATGCTTTTTGAAAGCATAACAAAAAGCTACAACAGAATAACTTTAAATTGTTGAAACACAAGTTTTTTCAACATCCCTAAATAAAAAAAGCTAAGAAAATCTATAGAAGATAAGCTGAACAATGCCTTGATGCTATTGATGAAATTATAAATAGAAAACACAGAAAAGGGCAGGATTAACCCTTAAATAAGAAATGCCCAGCCGTGTTCATTGGGAAGATTCATGGATCTGGCTGCCAGCGCAACCACATAACTATCCCATCTAATGGCAGGTATCTTCTCAGCAGTTGAGATAAAGTGCAGGAAATAACTCCAAAGGAAGAATCACAAACTAGAGATTTTAAAAATAGCAGTAAAACCCCTTGATGTAGACAAGAAAAGTCAATTATTCAACAAAAGTTTACATCAATATCTTCAACCAAACATCCGTAGGACTTAAATTAAATGATGAAATATCATATTCATACTTCCAAACAATAAAAAAAGCGCATCCAAAATATGCTTACAATACTACTTTGACTAATTTCTTATTGGTACGATCTTAGGCCCATTTACATTGACATAAAGCAAAGAATGCAATGGCTTTCTGAAGTTACTGTCAAAGTTAATTTGTTGTAAGCTCTAATAGATTTAAAGAATCAAAGACAAAATAAAATATTGACGTCTAAATCCACAGCACCACTACACAAAGAGGTTCAACTTGTTCAGGCAATAAGGGAAGCCATCTTGATATGGTCAATGACTCAACGTGGGCAACTGGAAAATAAAAATAAGAATAAAAAGAATGAGAAATTTAGTTTATTACACCTCTGGTCTCTTTATCAGCCCCAAGGTTTTGAAGTAAGGAGAAAACAGAGAACAAAAGCTTCTAGCAATCAAAATCTATATAGGAAGCTTGGTCACTGACATTGTTAGAAACACCAAGATTTTGTTCCTCCGTTTTTGCACTGTCGATTTGCTTTGCCATAGAACTGAAACCTGAAAACGCCACCGCTTGCCACAGGAAAACGCTGCAAGCCACCGGAAAAAGCCTCACACCTCCAAAGTTCGAAGCTTGAAGAACATGGAGAAGGAAGCTAGGTCTCTTGATCAAGGAACTAAATGTCGTGTCAGGGTACTGTTTCGGTCATTTAAGAAATGGAAACGTTTCAAAAACATTTTAGAAATTTCGTGGAAAAGCAGCGCTTGGGCTATTGTCTATTGGCCAAGGAACTAAATGTAGTGTGAAGGTACCTTTTCGGTCACTTCGGAAACGTTTCAAAAATTTTGTGAAAACGAAAAAAAATTTAAAAAACGTTTTAAATAATTTTAAAAGATTTTAACATAATAATACTAATAAAAATATATAAAATTAGATAATATAGTATTGAATAATTACAATTTTAACCAAATAACATTAATATAATCAGTGTCCAAAAATATTTAAAACATTTAAGATACATAAAACTTAATAAAAAAATATATATTGTACTTTAAGTTTCAAATTACATAATACATAATCAACAAAGAATTATCATCAAAATTCCATTTTCTTTTTTCATTTCTTTTTAAAAGTATAATAAAAAGTCTAATTAGTCTTATAACTCCCCACCTCTATTCTCTTTCTCCGTGTCTCTCACCAAGCATCTCACCCAAATTTTCATCAAATAAAAAGCTTCTAACGTGAAGCTTGTCAGCTGCCAACCAAAAACTTAAAAAAAAATAAATAGCAATATTGAAAGGGAAACCATGTGTGCAAGTGGTTTTATATTTCTTTCAAGTTTCACTCATCAGGAATAACAACATATTCGGAGAGGAAGGAGAATTGGAGAACCAGAAATCAGAGAGAGCTAGAAGATGCAAGATCGAGAGGGCCAAAGAGCTAGATGCAAGGAAAGACTATCCTTCAGGCTGAGAAATTGACTTTCAGGCAGAGAACACGCAGCTGGCAGCTTCAAAATTTTTCTCTATTTCACACAAACAAGTTGAAGGTTGGTGGAGGTTGAGAAATAATGGGATATAAATTTTTCAGTTCTCATTTCTTTGACTGAGTTGAGAATCTGTGAAGATTGTAAATATATGGAGACACACTGTCTCATTTGTTTTTATTTAACTTTTCAAATTATTGTCCTTTCTCAATTTATTTGTTGTTCATGAATTGTTGAATAAATTGTCTCATCTTTTCATTTTTCTGTTGCTTTTGCTTGGCTTTTTGAATTTGTTTCGTACATGTACTTCGAAACTTTTGCCATTTCTGTTCGTTTCCTCCGAAACTCACTGACACAGCTTTGTTTCCATGGAAACGCCTCAATTTCAGAACTGAAGTGTAGTTTCGTGTCGTTCACCTCCGAAACCGAAAATTTTCGTGTGTTTCGTCCGAAACGACACAACATTTTGTTCCCTGATAAATAGTCACTGCCATCAAAGGTATCTATGTTGTCAAGATCGGAACATACTAATTTGATCTTCGGAGACCGGAAATAAGAATCGGGCCCACATTTTCTATTTCAGGTAATCTCGAGACACACCGACCTTGGGACATATCGATCTCGGAGATCTCCATACCTCCAAAAGCCTTTAACATCTCCAAGTTCCGCGTGACGTAATCCGACCTGCAACTTAGACATCGTCACATACATTAGCTATAAAATACATAATACATATATAACAAAAGAAATATGTGAAATCTGATTTGGAGTAGTTGGTTAAAGGTTCAACCATTGACACACTAGGGTGTTTTCTTTAGTCTAAGTGCTGATCAAATTGAAGATTAAAAGGTAAAGTTAGCATAACAACACCAAAGGGTGGTAGTTTATAATATAAAACCGTAATTGTTACCGATTTGAATGCTCAAAGTGAATAGAGAACAGGCACAAAATGACACACAGTGAAGCAATAGTCTGTTTATTATAACATTTGGAAGATAAAGGGGAAGAGGAAGGCCGTCCCACTAAAGAATATTAGAAAGAAAAGGACAGCCCAAAGAGACCAATATATATAGATAATGGGGTTTGCTATCTTATCTCATTCAAATTCAAATGGTACTAATTACTAGGTATAAGATAGTGTGACTTTACCAAAATAATAATAATAAGGAGGTTTTTTTTAAATATTTTCGGTATTTATGTAGTATGTTATATTACATGAGAATAGTCAATGCATAAATGATATATATATATATATATATATATATATATATATATATACAAATTAACTATTTTTAAGTTTGTTTGAGAAAATAAAATAAATTATATTTATATCCAATAAAATATAAAAATTAAGTATGTTTGTCATGTCAGTGTAGTATGATATACTCATGTGATATCATAGAATTCTCGTAATAATAATAATAATACTAAATAATTTGGATTGAAATTTCATCAAAATCTGATAGAATAAATTGTGTTTGACAACTCATTTTACATTACCTACTTTATCACTATTAATTTCAATTACACAAATTTAAAACTGGATTTTACTAAAAAAATTTCTGCACAATTTAAACTTTATTTCATATCAAAGCTCATGATTTAGTGATGAGAAATTTGAATAATTTATAAAATATCAAAAGTTTAAATTTTTGTATCTCTCACATAAAAAAAAATCCTACTATTCTTTTAGAATGGTCAAAGTCAAACAAATATTTCTCCATTTTAAATTGAAGGAAACAAAAGTAAATTAGATGAATCATCTTTAATTGGATACAAGAAACAAGGCAACAAGAAGATATATTCTTACAACATTTCATTTATTTTCTATACGTAAGAAACCTTCCTTTTTTATAATATATATTCAGCCATAGCTTATATCATCATTTGTACCCCAATAAAGTTATTAGATTACGTGCTATAATTATTCAATTTTTAAAATTATGATAGCGTGTCTTAAGGTTAAGGGAATACTTCAATAACCTATCGCGGTGTATCCCATGATAAAGATTTAATGTTCAAATTGTATTGAAATGAGGTAAAGTAAGATTATGGGAGTGGATAAACTATCCTTATTAATGAACAAAAAAAAAATTATAAGTACATAGTTATTGTTTGGTGACCGCCACAGCATTTAAAATGTAAAATTTAGTAAGACTATTGGTGTGTATAGCATTATTGTTTATCTTCAATTGTTTAAGTTAATTATAGATGGTGGAAGGTAAGGCACTAGTTATTGTTAGTTTAGATTTTAGAATGTAATTTCCAAAGAAACTAATCAATTTGCACACAAATTATTACCCAAGCAACAGGGCAGAATCTCAACAGTAGCAATGGGTAGAGAGGCTTTTGGGAAATCCAAAGTGGATGCAGGAGATAAAGAAAATAGAAAGCAGAAACGAAAAAGGGGTATTTTACAGAGCACTAGAGATCACCAAATCTTGTTGCACATCTGATGCAGTCATCCAATATCATCTTGGTGTCATATTTGTACACAAATGCTTGGTCAGTGAGCTTTGTAGATGCCCACTTAATTTCCCTTGTCGGCCCATTCAAATATCTGAAACCAAAATCCAAATTCTAGTTATGATTTTTTAGACTTTTACAGGTAAATGGAGAAATTGTGCACCAACTGTTTATATGGCCGTGTATGAGTTTAATGGACAACAACCAGTTTAAATATACTACAGGTCCTTATAGTTTAAAGAAATTTTGAATTATATTTTTATTATTATTTTTCTTCTTTTAGGGTTCTTATAGTTTAATTTTTTTTTAATTGGGTCCCTATCATCACCCCAAGTTATAATTTCATCAATTTAGTACTCACATGACAAACAACTTATCTATGTGGCAATAAAAGAAGCTGATGTGGCACTAAAGTTGCACAATAATTGGATTCTATCCGTCGCTCCTCACCTTAATTTCTATCAATTTGGAGAAAACTGAGCCACATGTCTTGCATGTGTGTTTGATAGGTAGCAATTTGTATATCACTTTGGTATTACGTAAGTTTCATCTATTGCCACATAAAGAAACTGTTTATCATGTCAGCACTAAACTGACGAAGTTATAACCCGAATCCTCACCTTAATTTCTATCAATTTGGAGAAAACTGAGCCACATGCCTTGCATGTGTGTTTGATAGGTAGCAATTTGTATATCACTTTGGTATTATGTAAGTTTCATCTATTGCCACATAGAGAAGCTGTTTGTCATGTCAGCACTAAACTGACGAAGTTATAACTCGAGGTGAGTGATGGTAAAAACTCAATTAAAAAAATTNCTATAAAAATTTCAAAAAAAGAAAAAAAAAATTATATAAGGACCTGATTCAAAATTTGTCAAAACTATAAGGACCTGTAGGACATTTAAACAAAAAAAGTTTAAATAAAATCACCTAAATCAAATTAAATAGATCCACTTATCAAGTTGTGCAAATTTCATATACAGTATTACTCTAAAC
>QAOA01001169.1:2284-27461 GCA_003255065.1 Cercis canadensis
ACCTATAGGCTGGACCAGCCATTCCATAAATTAAAGTATCCAATTTCTAAGAAATTTCTCACACTAACATTCCTTGAATGCTGACCATTCATGGAAACCTAAAAAGTGACAATGCATGCCAAGCGCACTTAGAACATTGACCTCTTTAACTTTGGCTAGCTAGGGGAGAAGCTTTTTTGTATGAACGTCATATTAATTGCATCTTCATTTATATAAATTAATATTTTTTAGAGAGTGAAATTAATTAAAATTAAATGTATATACTTAGTAAGTAATAAAATAAAACTAAAAATAAGAAATTAGATTTTTTTAAACTTTTAATCCATTTATTTTATAATTGAAATAAAAATCTAGCTAGTGAGCTGAAAATTAGAATAGTATCATGAGACTAAAAATAAGAATATAAATTTTATTACATTTACTTTATCTCTAGAAATATATGGAATACCATTCTGCGTACTAAACATGCTCTGATGTTTTCCTTTTGTCATCATCATTACTTAATTGACACTTATTTGATAAAGATTGGAATCTCTCTACTGTTTTCTTATTAAATATTTACACTTTATATCCCATTTTTTAGTAACTCGCATAGCCTCAAATTCTAACTAAATAAAAGTCGTACTTGGTTACCTCCTTCTTTCACAAAGAGATATGTACATTTTTCTTTATTAACGCTAAGGATTATCATGAGAGACCTAGAAATGAATAGTTTTTGTTCCACATTGATCAAATGCAGAAAAAGTGCACCTATGAATATGGATCTATATGAAGAATATTCATCTGGTCAACTTAATTTGGTGTCGCTAGGGGGAAGTTTCATCGAAAATGAGTTTAAGAAAGAGAATACTTTTAAAAGAGAATTCAAACATATAAAAATAAGTTGTCCCTTTCCAATATAAGATAAGGTTTTCCAAATGCTAGAAGTAAAGTACCACTGACACTCTGTATCCGCCAAACAATCATGCATCTAAGGATAAATATAAATGAATCTCGGATTCCAAGCTTGGATGGTTGTCCTAGTCTTCTACAATTAATTAGTGTCACATCTAACATCTAACTTGATGAATGACAACCAAAAATGGAATGCTGGTTTAGTTTCCTACAATATGTGTGAATAATCAAAGATGATTATCTATTAAACTAAATATTGAAGGATAGAGACTTAAAGACACGAGTTCATGATTAATTGACAATTTCAAATTAATTTTTTTTTTTTATAAGTTTGAATATAATTGAAACATAGGCGACACCCAAATTGAGTTGCTTTCAAGTTGTGTAGCCTTTATCATAGATCAAAAGGAAAAATACAAGATACTAAAGAAATTGAGTAGTATAGATAAGGATTACTAATTGATATACCTTTTTTTTTTTTTTTTTTTCATTCGTAATACTGTGGGAGATTCGGTAATACTTACTCTAAACATTTTCTTTTTCCTGCCATTAGATGGATCGAGCTAGATTTTTCTAGCCTAGGATATTGGCAAAATAGAAAATAGATGCTAGTATCTTATGAGAGATCAACTGAACCAGTTGTACTATATGCGTTTTTTAGTCAATAAACATTTTTAAGCTCCAAACCTGATGAGAAATTGAGAACGGCCTTCCTTCAAAGAATAATAGATCAAACGTTTCACGAGGAAATCAAATCTATGAGGAGAGTCAATAAATTTCAGACAAATACGTGATAAACAATAAAGCACAAAAGAAAAGACATAAATCAATGATATATAAATAGATTATGAATGTGTTGAATGTATTCGTTTATGGCGTTTTCACTACAAGAAAACGGCAATTTTTCAACGGAACAAAATACCGTTAGATTTTTTTAAAATTCTAACGGTATTTTGTTCCGTTGAAATTTTAATAAATTCTAACGGTAATTTTAACGGAATTACATTACTGTTGAAATTTTCTGTCGAAATTACTATGAGAAATGTCTAATAATTTTTTTTTTTAAGAATTTCAACGAAATATTCCAACGGAATATACCATTAAAATGTTTTTAAAAATATTTTTTAAAAATTTTTATTTGTTCCAACGGTATTTCTCAATTTTTTACCGTTAGAATCCTGTAAATTTATTTCTCTTTGATATTCATAGTTGAAATTTCCAAGTCCCTGAAATCCCTAAGCTCACATCTTTTAAATACTTCAATAAGCTAAGGTACAACTTTAACATATATTCAAAATTTGGAATTATAGATCATAACTTTGATCATTCAAGCTGGAAAATCAACTAACTGTTTTGAGTTTATCCAAATTTAAAAGTAAATTGGGGGAATGAAGGTTCCTACCAAGCAGATATCTTTCCTTTTTTTTCCTTCTTCTTAAGATATGGAAGTCCAATTATGAGAGAAAATTTCCACCTGGCTCTGAATCATTCAAGGAATGCAAACTGAGCTGATTCATTTTCATTCCCCTTACTGGAGGAATAATCTTATTCACTGTCAACAGATAATTTCTTCTCCTTTATTAGGAAATTAAGATTTAAATGTTCTGCATGTTTCTATAGTTTGAACAAATTTTAAATCAAGTCCATACAATATTTTTTTTNCTTCTTTAATGAATTCCTGGATGCGATAAATGGAGACTTTTGTTCGAGCTATATTGGAAATTAGCTGAGGTAGGTTGTAGATTGGTTCTTGTAAAAGGCGGAAAGTTGCTAAAGCTGAGAGGACTGTAGCTGCAGTTAATTCTGTTTTCACCAGTATACACACCCAAAAAGTGATAACCGAAACTACAGTAGGAGATGTCCAGAATAGAAAGACCAGTGCTGAAGATATATAGAGGTGTCTCTGTAGCCACCTTTTCTCAGTTCCCCTAAGCTGAAGGATTTTTCTCAAGAATGTTGGTTCCCAAGAATGCATCTTTAAAATTCTAATGTGCTTTAAGGTCTCTGAAGTTGCTTTGATTCTTGAATCCTTAGCTTCCATAATCTTGGAGTGGAGACTCTTTTGCAGTTTGGCCAAAGGCATGTTTGAAGCCATTACCAAAATGGTGACAGCGACTGCAACAATGGAAGGAGTAAAACCCAAATTTTTGTATAAGATAAGCAAAGCCAGGATGACTTGGAACGGAAGCAACCAAACTTCATGAATATGGAAGCAGAAGTCCCCAATTTGTTCTACATCCACACTGATCAAATTTACTATTTTACCGCTTGTTTCTCCAGCACACTCAATTGATATTGACTTGCCGTAAATCAATACAAAGAGAGCTGCACGAACTTGAATTCCAATTCGTTGAGCACCAAAGTACCATTGTCTTTGAGTTAGTGATTCCACTGTCTTAGACAAGAAGAATAAAATTGCAAGAATCACCCCATATTGAAAGCTTGAATTATCACCATTTCTTGATAAGAAATTAACAAAGTTTGTAATTAACAAGGGGCCCACATAAGAGGCAATTGTGCTTACTCCTGTGGAATGTCCCAAATAAAACATAATTAATAAATTAATTAATTAAAAACTATATTAAAAAGAGGGGAAAGAAAATACAAAGAGAAGTATTTTAATAAAAAGTGGGATATAAAACAAAATCTGCACAAAAGAAACAGCATTAGAGAGACCAATATTAAGAATTACCTGCAAAAACTGCATTCATAATGAAGGATTTCCGAATAGAATGGGTAATAGCTTTTCTCAACGAAGCCGCTTCAGCATTCTGTTTTCCAAGTGATTCTTCTAACATTGAAGATGCATTTTTTGCCATTTCAGATTCAGGAACTGAAGGAATATGAGCAAGTTCAAGCTTTTGGATTCGACCTCTTTCAAAAACCGGGTTTAGCCACCCGAATGATAGATAGCTCCATATACCTGCATTTGTGAAGGCCCCCAAATCTTCTTCCAGTGAGGGTTCTACTTCCTTTTGAAGCAAGTTTTGTTCCATATCATCATTATTAAGTTTTGTGGGCAGAGCATTGGCAGAAAGCAGTAACAACAGAGGAAAGGAAAATACATCCACTATGTTATCCTCTGAGAGGAGGAGAAATGACACATTCATTGACTTGAAATTTTTGATGAGTTGAAGTAAAATTGAGACTGAATCTAAGATAGTGGCGAAGACCCACCACAGGGTTAAGACAAAGGGCCACCTGCTGTTCTCGCTTAGTCTTCTCTTCCTTGAATATAGCGAAACTGTAGTTGCTAAAACCCAGGTTAAAGCCAAGGAAACAGACTTGAGGGACATAATTCTTTGACTTTTGTATTGATGAAAAGCAAAAGCCATGTTCAAAACTGAAATAATAGCATTAGAGATTATTACTGTGATTGTACTGAAAACAGCAAATTGCCTTGATGCATGTTTTGCATATACGACACTGATATGTCTGCTTTCTCTCAAACTGTCTACCAAAACCCATATCAGTAACACCATAAAGAATGCTGCAGTCACTAACGCCAAGAGAGTTTCCATTATTCCCATGGTTCAGGTTACTTAGACCTAATGCTTTCTCATCAATAAGAGGGCCAAGATTAGGAAGAAGAGAACCTGCAGAATACATGCATGCAGTCAATGGCTTCATCAATCCCTTGAAGATAAAAGTGAACATGCACCTCGAGTACATGTATATATGCATAAAGAATATTGAAAAATAAATAGTGAAACACTTTATTGAAAAAAAAAAGAAGACAACTAGAACATTAATATGATTATGAAAATATTAGATTTAGACAAGATTGGAAATCAATGACAGATCAAGAAATTTTGGCTAGTGGTATCAAGAAATATATTATAAATATTTTTATAAAAAAAAATTGTATATACACATAAGTAATAAAATAATGACATAAAATATACAAGATATAATGTAGTTCCATTTTAATGTGAAACTTACTTAATAACTAATTGAGACTAAAACAAAACACTAAATTTCTCAACTATAAACAATAAGTATTTAAACTAGCTAGCATTATAAATTTTAATCAATTTTAAAAATTTATATGGTTAATTTGTGCATATAGACAACATAAATCACAAGAATTTGTGTNAATTTGTGTGTAAATTTATTAAATAAACAAAATGCAGAACAATTTGAACTCATGATTTATTTCAACCACTACCACACAAGTAATACAAATTTTAATCAAATTTTAAAAAATATAATAAGACGCTAATTGTGTAAAATTAATATATAAAAATAAATAAATAAATAAAAGGCAAATTTCACATAATTATATCATATTTGTAAAAAATAAAAAACAAAAATAAATATTGAAGTAATTGGTACCTTTTTATTTTTGGTCTATTGTGGGTAAGAGAAGAAAAAAGACAACAACTATGTGATGGTGGAGGGTAAAAGAGAGAAATAAAGAATGGAACACAGCACTAAAACTCTCAAAGTACAAAGGTAGGGATAGTTCGGTTGTAGCTCAGGCCGACATGGGAGAAGAGGAATGCTCTAAAAAACTTCAGATAAAGTTCTCTGTGTTTCATCTAAAGTAAAAATAAAAATTGAGTAAAACTTTTTTTTAGTCCTTGAAAAATGTAGTCAATAACAAATTCGTTCTTAAAAAATTTTCGGTGATAAATTGGTCTTTGAATTATTATTTCGCTCACAAATTAGTCCTCTGGTAGGCAAGATCAGTGAAAAGAAAATGATGACTTGAATGAGAAAATGAGGACTTAAACATAGCTAGACAAGATCAGTGAAAAAAATTAGGAAAGGAGTCTGCAGGGAGCCAGAACTTTTCTCATTAAAGTATCAGAGGACTAATTTTTCAGACAGAATAATAATTCAAGGACCAATTTGTCACTGAAAATTTTTGGAAGATGAATTTATCAGTAACTGTATTTTTCAAGGATTAAAAAATTATTTTACTCATAAAAAATAGTGTCCATTCACTTTACTTATTATTTATCCCACTCCTCACGTGACCTTTCAAACTTTTAATTGAGGCCACTATGGCACCTCATGTGCATGACTTTTGGATTTCTGTCTCAAAAATTCAGCTAGTTAAATTAACAAAAAGAATTTCGTAAGTGAATATTTTACTGGCTTCAAATACTAAGATAACTCTTGTTTTTGAAGCCATGCCTTTATTCTAGCTTGTAGATACTCTCCATCTCCCAAACTTATCTTACATACAAGGGAAGACCATAAATACTTATTGTAGATATTTTCTATGAATACTAATTGTGGTCCCATGAATTTGTCCTTGACTTCATACTCATTAAAATTTTGCATAGACACAACTTGGTAACAAGATTACACACGGATTGAGTTTTTTTCAAAAGAAATATTTTTGGATACATAGAGAGTGGAATAAGCTAGATAAGACAGAAACATACAGCGAGAATAGAATCTCTACATCAAACAGTTTGATTCTTATAACAAAAGGAGTGTCATTATACCACATGTTATTTCAGAAGAACAGAACAATACCAGATATCAATATATGTGATTCAGTATTACCTCTAAGTAGAAGTCCTCAGCATCAAGGAGGGCAGCAAAGTAATCCTTATATGTGGAGGGAGATAAAGGTTGCTTGAGAACTTCAGTTACAACGCCTTTCTTGATCAAAGATTTGACTTGGAGGTTCGAGTTCACCAGCAGAAACTGAAGATGGTCTGAACAAAGATGGTAAGGTTTTTGTGGATGACAAAGGGGCTTTCTCACATATAAGACTATCAATTTGAAGAAAGATGGTTGGTTTGAGTGGCAAACCTTTGAGAATATAAAGCAAGCTCGTAGCTTTTTTGAGCAAAAACCAAAAGGAGAAGGAGGAGGAGGAAGGAGTACTGAACGGCGACGGCGAAGAGGGATGTTAGTTTCAGCCTCTATTCGATTTATATTTATAGTCGATTGAATTTATATTCGTCTTCGCTTAATCAAGGAGGATTTTAGTTTCAATAATTGCTCCTTGATTCTTGTAATAAAGGAGGGATTTTAGTAATCAAGGAGAGTTTTTAGTTTCAATAATTGCTCCTTGATTCTATTAAGCAAAGCACAAATATAGGAAGACGTTCACATCACTGAATCTCTCTGCGATCTTTCCAGGAAATCCTAAAGTTCTGCTGACAAAAGAAGATGACTTCATGCATGTGACATCAGAGTTTAAGAAACTATATCACAACCAAGTCAACCACCCACAAAAGGACACTTTGGTAATTTAAGAAGCTACTTATTTGGCTAACTTGGTAATTAAGTTAATTATGTTCTTACCAAATTCCCCAATGCTGGAAACGAATTAGGAAGTGTTTATGCACTGCCTCTACAACCTTTTTCCTGATAAAATTCCAATTTTAATGGAATTGTTCACTAGCATGCATTAATTACCTTTCTCTTTCAAGATGCCTGCCATGGATGGAATGCTTATCTCATGCATATACAACCTTGCAAAAGCAGGGAAAGGAAGCAAAATTGAACACTCTGTTTCTGAGACACCCACTTGTTTGTGTCTGCCTTTTTAAACCAATTCAATAAAGTGCTGCTTCTATTTTAGAATAGTGTTATTTGCTCCTGGCTTAATGTCACGCAGTGTGTAGAGGCAGTTATGACAGGGGCTCTATAACTGTGACCCCCCTAAAGTTGGATTTTTATGCTTAACACATCTTCAAGCCCTCATAAGTATATGCTTGCAGCGAAGTATTATCATTTTAACTTCACAGAGAAAGAAAAAATTAGTTTGAGATTTTAGCTGAAACATGTTGAATTAGATATACGAAGTCATAAAAAACTATAAAATTTGTTTTCTATTTCAGAGTTATGACAAGGATTATCAAAATGTGAAAAGACAAGTTCATTCATCTTATTAGTAGATTGATTTGTTATTTTTAACTCTTTCGGTGTGCACAACAGTATAGGAACAAGCATTTTAAGTTATGAAGATCATTATGACAAGATCATTATAGTGTCTTCAAAGTGAATATCGATGCAGCGCTTTTTTTTTTTTTTTTTTTTNTTTTTTTTTTTTTTTTTTGAGCTAGGTAAGGGAGGTATGGGTATGGTTGTGCAGGATAGTCATGTCACGTGTTATATAGCTGCTTCCAAACGTTGCTTTTCTTTATTCTCTCAATCAGTGATAAAGGCTTGGGCTCTTCAAGAAGTGCTTCTTCTTGTTCAGGATTTACAATTTATGAAGGTTGTGGTAAATGGTGATTGTTTTGTTGTTTGGAATAGCATGTCCCATGGTGTGTCTAATGGTTTCATGAGGATGTAAGGGTACCTATAGGCTGGACCAGCCATTCCATAAATTAAAGTATCCAATTTCTAAGAAATTTCTCACACTAACATTCCTTGAATGCTGACCATTCATGGAAACCTAAAAAGTGACAATGCATGCCATGTGCACTTAGAACATTGACCTCTTTAACTTTGGCTAGCTAGGGGAGAAGCTTTTTTGTATGAACGTCATATTAATTGCATCTTCATTTATATAAATTAATATGTTTTAGAGAGTGAAATTAATTAAAATTAAATGTATATACTTAGTAAGTAATAAAATAAAACTAAAAATAAGAAATTAAATTTTTTTAAACTTTTAATCCATTTATTTTATAATTGAAATAAAAATCTAGCTAGTGAGCTGAAAATTAGAATAGTATCATGAGACTAAAAATAAGAATATAAATTTTATTACATTTACTTTATCTCTAGAAATATATGGAATACCATTCTGCGTACTAAACATGCTCTGATGTTTTCCTTTTGTCATCATCATTACTTAATTGACACTTATTTGATAAAGATTGGAATCTCTCTACTGTTTTCTTATTAAATATTTACACTTTATATCCCATTTTTTAGTAACTCGCATAGCCTCAAATTCTAACTAAATAAAAGTCGTACTTGGTTACCTCCTTCTTTCACAAAGAGATATGTACATTTTTCTTTATTAACGCTAAGGATTATCATGAGAGACCTAGAAATGAATAGTTTTTGTTCCACATTGATCAAATGCAGAAAAAGTGCACCTATGAATATGGATCTATATGAAGAATATTCATCTGGTCAACTTAATTTGGTGTCGCTAGGGGGAAGTTTCATCGAAAATGAGTTTAAGAAAGAGAATACTTTTAAAAGAGAATTCAAACATATAAAAATAAGTTGTCCCTTTCCAATATAAGATAAGGTTTTCCAAATGCTAGAAGTAAAGTACCACTGACACTCTGTATCCGCCAAACAATCATGCATCTAAGGATAAATATAAATGAATCTCGGATTCCAAGCTTGGATGGTTGTCCTAGTCTTCTACAATTGGATACTTTTTGTTTATAAGTTTGAATATAATTGAAACATAGGCGACACCCAAATTGAGCCATGGGTACCTCGTTCTGGAGGTCCAGGTTCAAATTCAGTTGAATCATTATGGTAAAATTATGAAAGGGGATAAGTTGCTTTCAAGTTGTGTAGCCTTTATCATAGATCAAAAGGAAAAATACAAGATACCAGAGAAATTGAGTAGTATAGATAAGGATTACTAATTGATATACCTTTTTTTTTTTTTTTTTTTTTTTTTTTTTNGAGATTCGGTAATACTTACTCTAAACTTTTTTTTTTCCTCCATTAGATGGATCGAGCTAGATTTTTCTAGCCTAGGATATTGGCAAAATAGAAAATAGATGCTAGTATCTTATGAGAGATCAACTGAACCAGTTGTACTATATGCGTTTTTTAGTCAATAAACATTTTTAAGCTCCAAACCTGATGAGAAATTGAGAACGGCCTTCCTCCAAAGAATAATAGATCAAACGTTTCACGAGGAAATCAAATCTATGAGGAGAGTCAATAAATTTCAGACAAATACGTGATAAACAATAAAGCACAAAAGAAAAGACATAAATCAATGATATATAAATAGATTATGAATGTGTTGAATGTATTCGTTTATGGCGTTTTCACTACAAGAAAAGGGTAATTTTTCAACGGAACAAAATACTGTTGGATTTTTTTAAAATTCCAACGGTATTTTGTTCCGTTGAAATTTTAATAAATTCTAACGGTAATTCTAACGGAATTACATTATTGTTGAAATTTTCTGTCGAAATTATTGTGAGAAATGTCTAATAATTTTTTTTTTAAGAATTTCAACGCAATATTCCAACGGAATATACTGTTAGAATGTTTTTAAAAATATTTTTTAAAAATTTTTATTTGTTCCAACAGTATTTCTCAATTTTTTACCGTTAGAATCCTGTAAATTTATTTCTCTTTGATATCCATCGCTGAAATCTCCAAGTCCCTGAAATTCCTAAGCTCACATCTTTTAAATACTTCAATAAGCTGAGGTACAACTTTAACATATATTCAAAATTTGGAATTATAGATCATAACTTTGATCATTCAAGCTGGAAAATCAACTAACTGTTTTGAGTTTATCCAAATTTAAAAGTAAATTGGGGGAATGAAGGTTCCTACCAAGCAGACATCTTTTCTTTTTTTCCTTCTTCTTAAGATATGGAAGTCCAATTATGAGAGAAAATTTCCACCTGGCTCTGAATCATTCAAAGAATGCAAACTGAGCTGATTCATTTTCATTCCCCTTACTGGAGGAATAATCTTATTCACTGTCAACAGATAATTTCTTCTCCTTTATTAGGAAATTAAGATTTAAATGTTCTGCATGTTTCTATAGTTTGAACAAATTTTAAATCAAGTCCATACAATATTTTTTTTTTCTTCTTTTGGGGTCTTTATAGTTTTTTTTTTTTTTTAATTGAGTCCCTGCTATCACCTCTCGATTATATATAATTTTGTCAGTTTAGTGCTAACATAGCAAATGACTTGCTATGTAACAATAAAAGAAGTTGATGTAGTGTCAAAGTGGCACAAAAATTGTCATCTCATCAAATTTTAGCTAAAAAAAGTACAAAATAAAGTTGTTGAGGTACAATTTTTGTACTATTTTGGCGTCACGTCAATTTCTTTTATTGTTATATAAATAAGTCGTTTGTCATATCAGCATTAAATTGATGGATTTATAATAAAAAATGACAACAAATACCCAATTAAAAAAAAATTAAACTATAAGGACCATAAAAAAAAATTATAAAAACTTAATTTAAAATTTATCTAAACTAAACCTATAATATATTTAAACCAAAAATTAATTTACCAAATATAAGATGAACTTATTCAAGCCGAGTCAACTCACTGTTTTGAGGTTGTCCTAGTTGTCAATTATATTTATGGTTTCAATCTTCCCAAGAAACCACATATAAAAGCAGTATATATATAATGAAAACATTTACTGACAATTGTAATTAGCATAATTTGGTCAAGAAACCAATCGTAAGTGAGTCAAGTTCAATTCATATATTGTCATGTATACATGCCCCCTGCTGTGTTATAAGATCTTGATCAGAAGTCACAGCATTAGAATAATCAGATGATGTAACTTTTATGGATATGATTGACAACATGTTTTTATTTTTTATTTTTAAGGAAGCCAAACTGTCAAGCTCTGGTGACAAAAGAAGATCACGTTTGAACATTATTATGTAATGTTCGTACATTGCATTTTGGCTGAATTCTAATAAACATAAAAAACTAGATTCTTGTGTGTATATAGGCATAGACTAGGCACCGGTGCAACGTGTAGCGTGCAGCTTTGTGCACTACTAATTTTTGGGATCATGTCTTAGAAGTTAGAACGGTATATAACTGTATACAAATTACACATTTAATTGAATTTAAATTTCACAAAAAAATAATTTCAATGAAATTACTTATCTTTAAATTTTATTTACTGTTCAATATGTATAAAATTATGATTTTTATTCATAATGTCAAAAGAGTTTGCCAATAATTTTTTTGGATACAAATTCTATTAGAAGTTGACATATCTCTAATCTTAATTAACAGATTTGGAAGTTTTATCCTAATGGGACCCTCGTAAACAGTTATTCCGGCTTGCCTGCAAGAATAAAAGCTATCAACAGTAAGAGGGGAGAAAAACAACGGTTTCTTTGCAAGTTATCATATTTTTCCCTTTATTTTTTTATATTAAATTTTACAATTAATTAAAGTTGGTCATTAATTAATGCAGCTGATGAATTCAATCTTAATGGAGTTTGTGCTTGGATTGCAANAAACAGTTATTCCGGCTTGCCTGCAAGAATAAAAGCTATCAACAGTAAGAGGGGAGAAAAACAACGGTTTCTTTGCAAGTTATCATATTTTTCCCTTTTATTTTTTTATATTAAATTTTACAATTAATTAAAGTTGGTCATTAATTAATGCAGCTGATGAATTCAATCTTAATGGAGTTTGTGCTTGGATTGCAACTGGAAGAACAGGTCTGAATCTAATGCTAAAAGTGATATTGAGTGTTTCAAGTTTGCAACAAGAGATGCTGTAGGATTATATATAACAAGCATCAGATAAATAAGTGGTGCATACTGCTTTATTTTTTCCACATTTGAATCCTAGCAAAATGGTTCTCAAAGTTTTTGTTTTTCGTCTAAACAGTGGTGCTCAAAGCATAACTCCAGTTTTAGAAATTAAGCATGATCTGACTGATATGATTAACTCCTTCAAAGTTACCGTTTTCTGACTCTGTTTTTTTTAATTACTCATGTAATTCAGGGGAAGTCTATCTTGCTTTCTTCAATCTTGGTGATGTGAAGACAGCGATAACTACAAAGATAGCAGACGTTGCCAAGGTGCTTCCTGGTGGGACCTTAAATAGCATCAAGGGCAGGAAACTGTGGAGTGGCAAGCTTATTGATACAACTACTATCCATGGGATTTTATCAGCCGAAAGTGGAGAGACATGGATGTGCACTATTTGTCCTAAAACAGGGCAACTGGCACTGAACATGGTAAAGAGAAATGATAAATTCACAAACTTTTTGCACACAATTGTACGTACATTGTATTGTGGCAGAATAGAGTTTGAGAGAAGTAGTTCATGTGGAAAAAGTTGAATTCATATTCTGCTACACAGTATAACTTGTACAATGTTGTGGCAAAAAAATTGTAAATATCATTATTCTGCAGTGCAAGTGCAAATATTTTATTGTGGGTTGTTGATTCTTTTTATTCAATTAATTTGTAATGTAACTCATCAAATATCTTCATTAGTAATAAATTTATTCTCTTCAAATATATCTTTATTTATATTTTACATGTATATGATCTAAAGGATTTTCATTTAAATGTATTTCTTTCGATAATGTTTTCTTTTGGTATAAGAGAAAGAAACAAAGAACTATGTATACCCTAACAAAAGATAAAAACCTGGGCAAATAAACTCTGTAGTTTATCTAATTAACTCTATTGTGGTCAATCAAAGGATAAATTTGCGAACAAAAATATTTTTCCTTAATTAGGTTGGGGCTATAGCCATTTTGGGTGTGGAAATAACCACAACCATATCAAAATTATGAAAAACCAAGAGTTTTATAATTAGTTCAAAGATTATTTTATTTATTAGTTTAATTATTTCCTAATTGAATAAAGAGTATTGTAGTCAATTTAATTTTTTTTTTCTCATTAATTGGTTGTGGCTTAACAATTTCAATTTTGGCAATAGGATGAGTTGATTATGTTTCCACAAACAGAAGAAGGGGAGAGAGGTTCAGGTAGAGAAGAATGATTTCCTTATATTCATTAACAAATTTCCTACTCATTATAAAAGGATTCTGCTCTATTTATAGAACTAATTACACAACAATTATCACTAATCCTGGTCAGAGTCTCATTTTTTGTTCCAGTTAAATTAATTTAGAGTAAGACCCCCTTTTCATCTTTTAAAGATGACATTGGTGACAATTTAGTTATTGAATGTTAATTCCGTACATTAGTTTAGTTTCTCGGCCAACCCAGCGTTCAGTGACAGAAACCAGTGGAAGACTAAATTAGTGTACAAAATTAATATTTAAGAAATAAATTGTCACTAAAAATGATTAAAAGACTAAATTGTCAACAATATTATCTTTGAAGGACGAAAAATGAGTTTTATTCATTAATTTATTATTACTATGAAATTGTAGAGATATGATAGACAAGCTTTCAGTTACCGTTATTATTCTCGCAAAGAAAAAACAAAAACCAATTGGTTATTATTAATCAATTGGTTATTATTTATTAATTGAATAGAGCATTTGAAAAGGAAGATTTATAATAATCTCTATCATTTATCCTTTTTAAGGTTCCCTTTAAAGGATCTGAATCTATGTAGTTTATAAGGATTAGAATATTCCTATACTTTACTTTTTAAAGTGTACAGTACACTTTAAAAAAGCCTAATGACAGATTTTTTGTTTTGTTTTGTTTTTATCCAGAACCATGTTTTTCTCCGCTCCTTCATAGATTTATCTAATTTCTGACTGATAAAACATTGGTTCAAGGCAAGACAATAAACTCACTATTTTGAGTGTACAGTACACTTTAAAAAAGCCTAATGACAGACTTTTTGTTTTGTNTTTTTTGTTTTGTTTTGTTTTGTTTTTATCCAGAACCATGTTTTTCTCCGCTGCTTCATAGATTTATCTAATTTCTGACTGATAAAACATTGGTTCAAGGCAAGACAATAAACTCACTATTTGAGTTTACCCAAATACAATCTAAAATGGATGAATGACCGTATTCCCAGCCAGCAGATATTTTTCTTTTCCTTAATTTGGAAATTAAATTACCAAAATTTCAGGTGAAACATTCACAGTCAAGATCAGTCAACCCAAATCAACTAACTATTTTGAGTATATCCTATATATAAAATATACGTTTCTGGTTTCAATCTTCCCAATGGTGAAACAAGCACTAAATATATGAGTTACCACATTTCCGCAAGCAAAATTAGCAACCTGCCAGAAAAGAAGTTTGGGTGTGTCTAATTAAACTCATAAAAAATTTAGAAGCATGTGTAATGTAATGTAGTATATATAACAGCATCCCCTCTATTAGATAATTAGATAAAGCCACTATTACGGATATGATTGAGAGAAAACGTTTATTTGTGTTGAAAAAGTAAATCAACAAGAGAGAGATTTATGGTATAATTGTCTTCAAATCAGAGCCTTTTTGGTGGAACAGGCGCACTGCCAACCATGACGTTTTTCTCTGTGATCTCTATTGCCTTTCTACTTCTCCAATGTATTCAGAGGTATCATCATGAACACTCTTACTTCGATGTTTGTTTGGTTCTAGTTTCATAATCATTGGTCTGTTTCAGCTACACATGCTTGTATCCTTGAGTCCTGATGATATACTTTGGACATTGAAAGATATGTATTTTTTTTTTTCTTTTGGTGACAAAAAATTTAGGGAATTACTATTTTCATACCTAATTTTATTAATGTTCACCTTATTTAATGTCTAAATATAATATAAACTAATTTATCTTTATTTAATATAAAAAGTTTTTAGTCAATTGTAAAAACCCTCATTTAATATAAAAAAGATTTGAGTCAAAATTTAAAAAATTTCATATTAATTAAGGGTAATGTTGTCTATATTATATTTAGACATTAAATATGGTGTGACATTAACAAAATAATGTGTGAAAACAGTGACTTCCAAAATTTAAGAGGTATATAGGTTGCTCCATTTCAAAGTAGGATGCACAATAATTAGTGAATGCCTATCAACAAAGGATCATTAGCAAATCTCGAACCACAATTTTGTTACTTTATTTAGCCAAAAATCCATAAATTGATGTGCCATCTAGGGATGCTTTAACCTTCTGGATGTTCTGCCATATGTTGAAACCATTTTCTCTGATTATATGGGAGTAATTGGATTTGATTAGAATGACACAATGTTATTTTTCTTAGCTTTCAAGAGAGAGCATTTAGGTAGAATATCTACAATCTTTCTTCATATTTACAAGTATATATGGAGAGAATAATGTTAAGGAATTGCTGGTTGTTGATTTCAGTGTGTCATCTCACGGTAAGGGAAGCCTGCAGCAAGCCAGCAGCACCCCACCAAGAGGTTGGAATTCGTATGATGCCTTTTCATGGACAATTTCTGAAGAAGAGTATTTACAAAATGCTAAACTCATTGCAGAACGTCTCAAATCTCATGGATATGAGGTATGTTTATAAATATTGTAGAGAAGGAAACTATAGCTTGATTACACAGATGAATTTGAATACTTCAAATTTAATTGGTTACATCTAATTGAAGAAAAATGGTTTTTTAGGCCAGATGAATCACACAAATTTTCAGCCACAGGGAATGACATTCCATAAAAAAATGGTCCCTACCATGCAATATGTTTTATTCACTAATCACTTAAATCGTTGAAGTTTTCCTCACTAAATAGTAGAAAGACATGGATAAAATTTGATCATGTCAAGGAGCAAACTTGTCAAAAAGTTTAAGTTATTAGTGAAAGTTTCAAAAATTTATTTATCACTAAAATTCCCTTGCAAGCAAAATCGTGTTGGATATAAAGCATATGGGGACAGTAGAGATTGATCTAGACTACTTGGCCAAAAAGATTCTAGTACCATTCCTCACCTACACTTAACAACTTAAGCTTTGGGGTTAAAATAGTTCTTTACAACTTTGTTTGTTCCTTAATAAAAATTCATTCCTCTCTTACTTGCAGTATGCTGTGTTGGATTACCTGTGGTATAGAAACAAATCTGGTGCTCATGATTCCGCTGGATTTGATACAATTGATGAATGGGGGAGGATGCTCCCTGACCCATCCAGGTTTCCTTCTTCCAAAGGTGGTAAAGGGTTAAGTCAAGTAGCTGCTAATGTACATAACATGGGATTAAAGTTTGGAATTCATCTTATGGGTGGGATAAGTGCACAAGCAGTGAATAAAAACACCCCTATTCTAGATTCATTGAAGGGAACAAATTATGAGGAAGGTGGTAAAAAGTGGTATGCACAAGACATAGCAATCAAGTCCAAGCCTTGTGCATGGATGCCTCACTGTTTCATGAGTGTAAACACGACATTGGGAGCTGGAAAAGCCTTTTTGAGGTCACTATATAAGCTCTATGCTTCATGGGATGTCGATTTTGTGAAACTTGACTGCGTTTTCGGAGATGACTTTGATATAAATGAAATAACATATGTATCAGAGCTTCTCAAGCAGGTTGATCACCCTGTAGTGTTTTCTTTGTCTCCTGGAACAAGTGTGACACCATCCTTGGCTAAGCAAGTAAGTGGAATGGTCAACATGTATCGTGTAACTGGAGATGACTGGGATAAATGGGGTGATCTTCTACCTCATTTTGATGTCATAAGGTAATACTCAATACAATTAATTGATTAAATTAATTTTCAAAGCATTAATTAATTTATTTTCTATCTCATAATATATCTTTAATTTAATTTTGATAATTCTCAATACAGGAGCTTAGCTGCTGCTAACCTGATAGGAGCAAAAAGTTCAATGGGGACTTCATGGCCTGATATGGACATGCTACCATTCGGATGGCTAACTGACCCAGGTTATAACTAAGTCATGGTTACTACTTTTAATTTTATTTATCAGTTTTAAGTATCTACCTAGCTTGCATGCTTTAATTTCATAGCTATAATTGCCTTCCCAACCATGAACAACAACTTTTGTTTCTATTAATAAACATGGATATTATCATTCTTCAATTCAATTGAATATTATTTTTTATTGGAGGGCGAGACACTTACTTACATTGTAACTCCTCAATCTACAAGTGTCTTCTATACTTAGGAAAGAACTCTTAATCTCAATCCCAAATAATGCATGACTCAACAATACTTCTATTTATATTATTATATCAAAATTTCTAAACTCACTTATTTCTGTCATTAACTTAAATCCTTAAAACATGGTGCACTAACATAGTTATAACTTCTAATAACCAACACTCTTAGGAATCATAAAGGACTTTTAGAAAATTCAAATTACATTTATTTTCAACATTTTCTTGATGAATGTTAGCATTAGAAAATTGAAAATTCAACATATTTTATAGTACATTTTAATTGCTTGCTTTGAGCTGTCTAATTTTAAGACATTGGAGATTTTCCTTCCTCTGTTTTATAGCTGCAAATGAAGGTCCACACAGGAATACTAGATTTACTGCAGACGAACTGAAAACCCAGGTAAGTGTAACTGCTTTATAGCATGTTTTCTTTTGGGGTGGGAAGGTCCATAGTCACTTTATAGTTTATCACAAAAAATCAAAACCTAATCTTTGATATTTTGAGAAGAAAAGTGATTGTAGGCATATACCGCTATTAAACCAAACATGCATAAGAATTATGGATCAAAAGATCATAATCACTGAACATGTTCTGATATATTTAACAGATGACTTTGTGGTGTATGGCAAAATCTCCCCTTATGTATGGAGGGGATATGCGGAAGCTTGATCAGGCCACGTTTGATCTTATCACAAATCCTACCCTGCTGGAGATTAACGCTTTCAGCTCAAATAATATGGAGGTACGTGAGCCCGGCCATCAATTAGCTAGTAAACAACTTTTTAAAAATAAATGCAAACGACATATATGGATCTAAATTGTGGTTGTGGTGGGGGTCCTGGTGATGTGGAATGAAGATGAATATTATTTGATTATTCTCTGTCATTTTTATGAGTCTTTGATTTTTACTATTTCATTTCAAATTTTTATATTATAATTTAGGACTTTTTAAGGTATTGTCTATGATTCTAGGTTTAAACACTAAATTCACAAGTCTCGAGAATAACTTCAGTACCACTTGGCTACCGATCATTTAATTGTAATTTTAGATTTTTATTTCTAGTTTAGATAGGATGTCCCTATCCCTAATTAATTTTTGACCATTTGCTAAATTTTCAATCGAAGACTATTGTGCTACATCACCTGGCTACACTGCGGTTTTGATGATGAGAGAAAATTTATACAAAGAAAAGCAAAACATGTGGACCGTATAGTTATGGTGAACTGCAGTTGTACTGACCATCACAACAATATTGCAAGTTAAATTTCGGTTGAGATCAATGATGATATGAGATATCACTTAATTTTTATTTTGATGCATTGACAGTTCCCTTATATTGCAAGCTCGGAAAACTTCACGAATCAATTCAATGATCTTCCTGGGCAAAACTCTCAAAATAGCACACGTTCATTAAATTTTGTTGGGTGCTCAGATCCAAAGGCAACTGGTTGGTCTAATGAAACTGTTGAGCAGCATACTGAAAGAATGTGTTGGGTTGGGAAAGGAGACAAGGATCCGTCACCTTTCTGCTTACACAAGAAAGAACTGAATATGGCATCGTATGTGATAAATCATCATTCTAACTAGTTTTATTCACTGGTATAATATATGCTAATTTAGTTAATTTATTCCATAAAATTTATTTTCATTATTAATTTTTCTGTGTTTCCATAAAATGTTGATGATACAGACACGAAGAGAGTAAGCTCTATCAAGGGAAGCATCATTTAGTGGAAGACACAAAAACACAGAAACATTGCTTTGAGGGTTCTCCCAAAAAAAAGCTTACTTCTGGAGAATTCGAAAGGGGCTCATTTTCTCCTTGCAAAATTGATGCAAATCAGGTATTTTATTGAATTTATATATATAGAATATTCATATGCCATGCCAAAATTTCTTGCATCCAATTAATTACCATGATTTGAACATAAAATTTCTCTCAGATTTCATATCCTCCCTATTGCTTGAGCTAAGCCCAGGAAGAAATATGTGTAGATTCTGATTCTATTGGAAGTTGATCTATACAGTATTGATTGACAGATTTGGGAACTTCACTCTAATGGGAGTCTGCAAAATAGTTATTCTAGCCTTTGTGCAACAGTAAATTCTCTGNAAATTTCTCTCGGATTTCATATCCTCCCTATTGCTTGAGCTAAGCCCAGGAAGAAATATGTGTAGATTCTGATTCTATTGGAAGTTGATCTATACAGTATTGATTGACAGATTTGGGAACTTCACTCTAATGGGAGTCTGCAAAATAGTTATTCTAGCCTTTGTGCAACAGTAAATTCTCTGAACGGTAAAAAGAATTTGTTTTAATTTAAGTTTTCTTCTTTTTTTCTTTATAATTCTGTTTATTAGACATATATATCAATTCAAATTGGCCACTAATTCATGCAGCTCAACAATTCAATACTAATGGAACTCGCTCATGGATAGCAACCGGAAGAAAAGGTCTAAATCTTCATTTCTTCATTTTTTTTCCTCTGTTGTGGTTGGTTGTGTCTAGGTTAGCTCGCTTGCAACTATGGTTGAAGTTTTCTTACTTAGTTGTCATCTACTTGTGTATTTTAGGAGAAGTCTATGTTGCTTTCTTCAATCTTGGTGAGGGGAAGACAGTGGTAACTACAACAGTATCAGACCTGGCTAGGGCACTTCCTGGTAGAAACTTAAATGCCCTAAAGGGCACTGAACTATGGAGTAACAAGTCCATAGATACAAGTGCAACGAAAGGGATTTTATCAGCTGAAGTAGAAAAGCATGGATGTGTACTATTTGTCCTGAAATAGGAGATATGAGAATGAAAAGTGTAAAAAGTAATGATAAATATGCAATCTTAATAGATACATCAGTATAGTTCATGGGACCAGTGATGGATCCATAAAGAACTCAATTAGGGGGAGGGGGCTTTCAAAGACAAAATAAAATTCTCATAATAATAAATAGAAATTCTTGATTCAAAGATTAAATTCATACATTTATCAAAGTTGAGCACGGTGTTCCTTCAAGTCATAAAATTCATTAATAATTTTAATAGTATGACACTGTAAAGTGAAATCTTTTAAAGAAAATCATTTAGATTTTACTAATCCATCAAATCCTACAAGGGACAAGAGTTATTCCTTCTCCTCCTTCTAAACTACTCTTGAATTACTTAATTTCTTTCGTTGATTATCATCAGGGGTAATCCAAAATGTGAAAAATACCTTTTTTGGTAACCAAAAGTGAAAATACTTTATTAGTTCTGCCAATTATTTTAAACTCAAATTTGTACTAAGACTAATCATAGGCATTGTTTAGTATGTGTTGATTTTTAATAGGACCTTCACCCAAATTCTTATCCACTCCAATCTTCATGGCGAGGCTCATATGGCTAAAAACAAGTTAATATAGGGTCAGTATTTGTGTTATCCAAACTAAAAGGTTACCTGAAAATATAGATCCTACAATTGTGGCTTGTTATGCATTCAAATTCAAATAGTTGGATTACTGATATTGATTTGCTTCAAAAATTGACCTATACAAGGCATTTAATGCAAAAATTGACTTTCAAAAGAAATGGATTATCAAGAAGCCTATGTGGCATTCTAGGACTGGATGAGACAACATAAGAAATTAAAGAAAGAAACTAGCAATTAATACATTTCTTCACTTATAATTCCTTCTCCAACTAGTTGTGAAGCTTGTGCTTCAAATTTCAGGCAAATTGACTGTAATAATACAATTCTACAAACTATTTACATAAAAATGACATTTTTTAAATTATTTATCTAAAAAGGACACTTTTAAATATTTTATTATTATTTTAGCTATAATAAAACATGTTTTATCAATGTAAAGTGTATATAAACTGAACACACTTTAGAACATTTTTTTCAAAAGCGTGTCTATTATTTATTGAAAATGAATGCAGAAAAGGGTGAAGGAGAACACGCTTTACAGGTAAAGCGTTTTCATCCCCTTGTAAAGCGTGTTCCCCCCTCCCTCCCTCCTAATTTCTCCTTCCTCTGTAAAGCGTTTTAATTTCTTCTTCCCCATTGTCTTATTTTATGTAAGTAGTGGTTACATATTATAATAAAAAGATAGAATAACGAAATAATTATTTTTCTTGTTATATCCTAATGGATTAATTAATTAATCCAAACTCCAAAGTAAGATCTTCAGTCATTACTTTGCATCACTAGCTTCATTAGTTATTGAACCCCTTTTTGGTCCCTAAAAGATAAGGGCAGTGACACTTTAGTCCTTAAAAGATTTTTACCGACAAATTGGTTCTTGGAAGATCATTCTGTCCGCCATTTTAGTCCTCCGTTAGTGTCCATTAGTGAGGCTTAATGGAAAACGCCATGTGGCACGTTAAGTGCTGACGTGACTGTTGAGTGATGATGTGACACCTTAAAAAAATTTTAAAAAAATTTCTCTCTCATCTCTCATCTCTCTCTCTCTCCTTGCCAGTGACCATTAAGAGAAGTTTTGAAGACCATAGTTTTGTTTTAGTTTAAACTTTAAAAACTCTGATAAGCCAAGAAGATTTCATCGTGCCTATCAAAAATCCTAAGTTAATGGACTAAGTTCATGGTGTGACAAATCAACGTGGAGTGGTTGTGGGTTGCATGCATGGCTGAGTCAACTCGGGGTACACCGAACTCACTGAGTCATGCAACTAGGACTGGGCATTGGACGTGGAAGGACGTGGCCATGATTCTCCCACTATTCTGTTTCTGCTACACTTATTTAGTTTTCAGTTATTTCTTTTAGTAGCACGTTTAGCATCTTTGTGTTAGCACGTAGCAGCTTGTTTTCTGCAATTTGTTTGTTGGTTGGTTTGTAGCTATTTAATGGCTATGAATGTTAATGAAAGTACGAAGTTATTTCCAAACACACTTGTGGTTTGTTCTCACCCGAAGAGAAAAACTTTAGTTTTCTAGTGTTATACTTCTGCTCTTGACTGGGACCTATCGAACTCTCACTATCATCTACATCTTTCCACAGGAGACGTTCATGTACAGTCAACGATGTGGGGCTCTTGATGCCCTGTGAGCCATTTTTTGGAGATTTATGTACACGCATCACTTTCCCAATCTACATGGATATGGAAAAAGACAAATCAAACTTCTGTTATAAAAAGTTGCTCAACCAGGTTATTGTTGTTTAAATCTAGTTCGGATTAACCTTGGCGTCAATGGAAATACTTTTCTAGTTTTTAATACCATGCAACCTTAAAATATCTGTTACTGCAGAGTTTTTAAGTTATGGATTAGGAAATAGATGAGTCAAGTAGACATGGCTATTAGAATTGTACTGAAAAGCAGAGTAATAGTCCTGCCTCATGGCTAGAGATAAGGGATAGCGAGCAAAATAAAATGGTTTCAGAGAACAGATATTGTGCTATTTCCACATAATATTACTAGGATATAAATGTGTTTCCGCTGTCAACTCAACACTTTATTAAGCTGCAATTCCTTAACACTTTTCGTCAACTAAGAATTTCTCACACCCCATAAAGGAGAATCCTCGTTTCGAACTCTTACACTTAAAAATAGTAATAAGAATAAGCCACTAGCCTCTCTCTCAAATATTCTCAATGGGCATTCAGTTTGTGACTTCAAAAGTGAAAGTTAGGGGAACAAAAAGAGAAGCAAGTAAGAACGCATTCAGTTTGTGTCCTTACATGTAGATGATGTAATGAAGTGGTACTTGGGGTTCCGTTTGTCACTGGGCACTAGTGCAGAGGTAATTCTGAGGCAAATAGAGTAAGCTAGAAGCAGAAGCAGAAGCGCATGGCAGGGGAGTTGTAGTTCTGGCAAGAGATGGCGTGAGGATGATGGAGTTTTTGGCAGTCAAAAAGAAGCAAAGTCTCCTAAGCAAAGCAGCAATGGCTTAGAAAGTGGGGGACTCTGCTCTGCCCCTGTTTCCTGCCTCTTCTTAGTTGTGCATGTAAGGAAGCTCATTTTCAGGTATTGCAAAGCGAATTGGCAGCAAAACCTGACCATCCTTTTGTATTTCAATTGGCAGCAAGACCTGAGCTTAGAGAGTTGCCTCGATTTATTGGGGCAATCCATGGGTGGAGCTGTTACCCTTAAGGTTCATTTGAAGGAACCAAATAATTGGGATGGAGTGGTGCTTGTAGCACCAATGTGTAAAGTAAGCTTATTCTCTGTATTGGAGTTTTTGTTTTTAAGAGAGAGATGGCGGAAAAGGGGGGAGAGAGAGAGAGAGAGATGGTGGAGAGAGAGGATGGCGGAGAGAGAGAAATATGGAGGGGAGAGAGGAAGGCATATGGCGGGGAGAGAGACCGAGATGAGAGATGAGAGAGAATTTTTTTTTTTTTTAAATTTTTTTAAGGTGTCATGTCATCATTTAACGGCCATGTCAACACTTAACGTACCACATGGTGTTTTCTGTTAAGCCTCACTAATGGACACTGACGGAGGACTAAAATGGCGGACAGAATGATCTTTCAAGGACCAATTTGTTTGTAAAAATCTTTCAAAGACTAAAGTGTCTCCACCCCTATCTTTGAAAGACCAAAAAAATATTTTACTCTATTTTTACTTATTTTTTTTCCTAATAAGTTAAAAGCTTTTTGTGTATGGGTTCAATAACTAATGAAGCTAATGATGCAGAGTAATGACTGAAGATCTTACTTTGGAGTTTGGATTAATTAATTAATTCATTAGGATATAACAAGAAAAACAATTATTTAGTTATTCTATATTTTTATTATAATATGTAACCACTACTTAAATAAAATAAGATAATGTGGAAGAAGAAATTCCCCCCGCCGCAGCGGCGGGGGGTGGTTGGGGAACACGTGCTTACAGAGGTAGAAGAAATTAGGAGGGAGGGAGGCGGGGAACACGTTTTACAAGGGGTGAAAACGCTTTACTTGTAAAGCGTGTTCCCCTTCACTCTTTTTTGTGCCCATTTTCAGTGAATAATAAACATGCTTTTAGAAAAAATGCTCTAAAGCGTGTTCAATTTATATCAGTCTTTGATGAACAAGGCAAATATTTTAATTCATAACCACAAAAACTAAAAGAGTTGGATTATATTATGCCCACCAAGCTTAATTCTTCAATACCCAGAGGAAAAATCCAAACTTTACTCCAATGGAAGCTTGAAAAAACTACACCCAGTTTCTCTTCCTCTTAATTTCGCATTGGACTCTGCTCTAGCTTGAAAGAACAGAGTGCAACACACAAGGTGAACCAATGAAGACGAACAAAGACAAGAGCACTGTCCTCAACATCGTCGAGAACATCCATGAACAAGACAGGTGAAGACGAAGACGATTCCCTCACCATTGGCAGAAAGCTCAGCACACACAGTCTCTAATCGATAAGAAGTTAGGAGCAAGAGTATCGTGTTCGCCCTTGTGTCCTTCGTTGCATACACGGTAGGGGTGTTCATCTGTCGGATTCGGTCGGATTTGATCACCTTCCTCATCCGACCGAATGTCATCGGGTTGGAAAAATCTTCATCCGCCACCGACCAGTTGTAAGGGGGAACCGAGCACTTTTAGTTTCACTAGGCTCGGTTCGGATCGGACGGGTTAACTCGGGTTCAACCAAGAAA